>JAIPRN010000309.1:17729-69758 GCA_025469175.1 Geopemphigus sp. TES_GeoC_2020 | reverse complement strand
TATATATAATTAAAATAATATCTATAAATATTACTATTAAAAAATTAAAGCTTTATGTAGTAAAACCAATTAAAAAGCGCGCGAAAAATAAAGGGAAAATAATAATAATAAGATAAACATGATAAATAATAATAATAATAATAATAATAATAATAATAATAATAATAATATAAACAATAAAAATATAATAATAATAAGGAATATCGAAATAAAATTAATTCCTAAAATTATACATAAATAAATTAGATAGCACCTCACAAACATAAAAAGGGTTGAATGGCCAAATACTAAATATGGTACTAACGTTGATTTGGCCAGTGACGGTAGGTGAGCCCTTGCAGTTCTGGAACCATTAGCATGTATCTGGCCGAACATTCTTTTAATATAATAATAAAAATAAATTAAAATTTGAAAAAATATCTCAAGAACAATTTGCTTTGAAAAGTAAAAGAATACTGATTAGATTTGTATATATATATATATTGTTTTTGTTTTATTGCTTTTCAGTCTTATTAAAAACTAATTAATTGTTTAGTGGTGTACGAACGGAGGCTCTTAACTGTAATTTTGAATTATTTTTATCCCGAATAACATTTTTTCAGTGTCCCAAGCGCATTCAATCATATATAAATATATATATATATTTATATATTTATACACATACACATATATGGTTATTTTTTTTAACAAACAAACAATAACGCACCCGAGTGGTCGGCAGGAGTATATTCTGTGATCAATGGCGAACCAGCTAATGCATAGTTGGCATAATCTGCGTATGGCGTATAAATAAGACCGGCAGCGGCTGCTGCTGCGGCAGCATGATGATGATGTTCAGCCGGAGATAATAACTGAGGTGCACCAGGATTGCCGGCGCTGGTAGTAATGGCAGTCGGTATACGTGGCGATAATATAAGTGGAGCGGCTAACGGTGTGGTAGCTTGTGGTCGCAATGTTGTGGCCAAGCCACCCATGCCATGTGGTGACAACAGCCGTTGTGTCTCAGCAGCCGCTGCCACAGCCATTCTACGCCATTCTTCGTCACAGGCTAGAATATTTAAACGAAGTAAACGAATTAAATATCAATAGGCACCTTCATTCGTTACATTATATTTGATTATAAAATCTTTATAGAAGTATATTTTTTTTATCTTTTCCATATTTTTAAACGTATAATAACCAATTAACTGTCGATTATAATTTAACCGTTAATGATATATTAATTATTATTGTCATTATGTAATTAGTAATTAAAAACGAAGAAATTTGTTCGCGAGCACGAGAAATTCAACTGTTAGTTGCAAATCTGCGGTATTAAATCAACAAAAATTACGAACAAACCATTTACCACTTAACTATTACAATCAGTATAAAAATGTTGGGCTCGTCAATTGCTTATTGAAACAAAGACTAATTTTTCCCGATGTAGTTGGGATTAAAGCGAATTATTAATTTACCTGCTGCGGCCAAGGCTTTGGCGTTTGAGTCTCTATATGTTCCATTGATGATAGCTAGTTCCATGAGTTGTCGTTTCTTCAATTCGTCTTCGCCATCGGCCTAAACACGATTACAAATTCAACATATTTATTGAATATATCGTAATGTATAGCCAAATGACAAAAGTTTAACTAACAGGTACAAGAAGCCTTTTCACTTCGTCAATAGCTCTTTTCAACTTAAGCTTGGCTCGGTTTTCCGTATCTTCAACCGATATCAAGACATGGAGCTCCTCGCTCAAATGTTCCCAGTTGGGTTTGCCTCTGTTTTGTTCCTCCTTGAAACACACAATTATGATTAATTAAACCGTAAAATGCGCGCGTCGAACGTTTACTTACGATTCTGTATGAAAAGCGTCCAATATAACGTTAGCATTGTTAGCATATAAATGATATTTACGTATAGTGTTAGACAAAAAAAAAATTAAATACACTAAACGGAATCCTATTCGTGTATTGTACGTACCTTCTTTTTGTCACGCATCGAGCCCTTTCCTCGAACCATAATCTTGCATCCGGTCTCCAATTCTAATTGTTTTGCTGTCATACCACGTGGGCCCAATATTCTTCCGACAAAGTTGAACTGAAACAATATAAAAAATCAAATAGAACCTATTATTAGTTTATCCGGTACAGAACTCGATTAGCCGACGAGTTGAAAATAACCTTGTTAACATTTTACAAATTTTAAAATCGAAACGCTTTATTTCGAAAAAAAATTAAAATACTCTTTGAAACTTAGCCTTTACGAAATATTCAGGGCTTGGAACAATCGAAATACGTAAATTGTATTCGAATTATCGATACGAAGATACGTATTCTTATGTATATATTTTCTATAACTCCGCGTTAGATTATTGGAATTTTGAATTTAACGCGGCGTTTGTTTAAATTAATTTCGATATCGTCGACTTATTTTCGGATTTGCGAAAGACGAAACAAATATTTATTCGCGCGACTTTGACGCGTACACGCATTATTATACACACGCGCACACAGCGGCATAACCACGGAACTCGACGCGATAAAATACATTTATCTTTCAAAGTACGTTAATTATAGCTGTTGCACTCGACTTGCATCGATGATGGTTTGACACACATAACAGTATAGTACAACAACACAATATATTACGACTACGCTCAAACGAACGCACGACGTTTTTTTATGACTTATAAAAATATCTCGTTGGTAAAAACTTTTAAACGTCGTATGTGTGTGTGTGTGTGTGTGTGTGTACAACACGCGTGTTTAATATAATAGGAGACCGACCAAAAAAAAGTAACAATTTTGTTTTGCCCGAATGACGGTGGCTTATTAACAATTTAACCGTCGGGACGTCCTTAAATATTTCGCTTTGTTACGTCACTGATAATACGTCGTCCATCCAACGCGCGCGGTCGTATAATATAAAAACGACACGCGTACATTTTTTTCGAGCTCGATAGAAATACGGGGAAAAAAAACCGATAAATTATCGAGAAAATTGTAAACCCGGGCCGTTTTCGTATTGTTATTATTCGCGCGTCGTTTTCAGCGATTTACACGGAGGGAGCAACACGTTGCACCCCGCGGTCGTCGTCGACGTTTTCCACAATCGAACGATCCTCGGTTACCAGTAATATATATACATATACGTTTTTAATCGGCGCAAAAACGCGGCGTGTCTTAGGCGCGGCGCAATGTATACGTTATTTATTTATACGAAATATTAAACGGCTCGTTCTTCCTTACGTACAAATGTACGAACAAATTACGCGGTTCGACTATGACCTATACCGCGCGCACGAATATAATTGCGAATATTAATACGCGCACACACAGTATACACGGCCGACGAATTACATCGATAAGTTTCATCTACCGTCGCTACGTACGAAATCCGCTCACACACAGTGCGTACAAGCATACGATGACCCCCCCGTAAATTGAATACGGTATAAAAAATCGCTAATTTCCCGAACAAAACGGTCGCGCCGTACGCGTACGCGTTTATTATTATCGAACAAATAAACCAGGTTATATATGCCTACTACGTGGCGGGAACGGAATACGTTCCACGCGTATATACGCACCGATTAAAACGGCGTTATTTACTATTTCGCGTATATTCGTTTTTGTTTGTTTTTCGTATAAACAAAAAACGGCCGTTTCGAAACATTCAAAAACGTTTTATCCGATACGCGTAAAACCGAGAACATACATACAACGCACACTCGTCACAAATTAGAGCGCCTAATCTACATAAGATATACGGACACGTCCGTTGGAAACATTTGGAAAAGTCGTCGTCGTCGTCCGTTTACGTAACACAATAACCGCGTCCGAAGAAAACAAAATCGTAATTTACCCGTGCCAAGAAGAAGACTCTATACGGACGATTAATTATTTTACGGCCAGAAACTATAGCGCGTATACGTGTGTGTGTGTGTGTGTGTGTGTGTACAATAACGCGACTCGACGATAATGGACACCACGAATCACAACAATGGCTTTGCGGTGACGAAAATGTAAAACAACTACCGCGCTATAGTCGGCCTGTCGCGCTAATGAATCGTTTTTGACCGAACCCGAACGGCGCTAACGCCAAAAAAGGATTAAAGATCTCCGCCTACATGGCACACACACTCTCTCTCTATCTAAACACTTTGTTTCGTTTTTCTGTTTCGCTCTCTCTCTCTCTCTCTCTCCTATGAACACCTCTTTTGCTTCTCGACAATATATTGGACGTAAATATGCGAATGGTTTGTGGTGGTGTACGCGACGACGTATCGCGCAAACATTACGTACGCGCCGCCGTTTTGATTATTATCGCCGTCGCGAGATGGAAAGTTGACGAGAAACGGAAAAACGATTTCGGCGAAAAATAATAATATTAGGAAACGTAGTATTCGTATTAAGGACACGAGACGTCGTCGGACGGCAGGCAGTGGCGGAGACTGTGAGGGCGCCATTGCTCGTTGGCCATATTCAGCGTTGTCACGATCTTAAAAAAGAACCCGACCATATGGTCCTCTCGTGTTTTCTCTGGCACGTTTATGATCTTTAACATTTCTCATATTATGTGCGTGTGTGTGTGTGTGTGTGAGCGTGCGCGCGTGTATGGATGACGATTTAAATGACAAAAATAATATTATACACACACACACGCGCGCGCGCGGTGGTAATATATGGAATTTTAATAGCGTGGGATTACTTATTTTGGAAATGCCATTATTTTGATCGCGTAAATACACACACCCAATATTCATTCGTCGGAGTTTAAAATAATAATCTACCGACGATTACTACGGCAATGACGTAACGCAAATCACTTATTTTCGTATCCAACCCCACGTTGAAGATACGATACTAATTTGTATAATGACGTGAATCATTTTCCTCGCCGACCGATCGCGTTCTCTCTTTCTTTTTTTTGCGCTATAAAACCGATTCACGTGTATGTGTGTGTGTGTGTGTGTGTGTGTGTAGGCCGCGCACAATCGGCGTAAAGTATAGGAAAATAAAACGAAATTAGAAAACCATAAACACGCGACAACGCGGGCACACACACACACACATACGCCACGGCTGTCCATTAATGGGCATCCACGGCCGGACATGTCTTTCGGACTATCCCATCCGATCCGTAGCGTATTATAAATATTATACGCGCGTATTACTCCAAGGCCGCGCCAAACCCATTTCTGCTAAGCTCCTAACGTTGTTTTCCTCCCTGTCATTATATAATAATAGAGTATAATAATCCGACTATAACATAGCGTAAGGGGGCCGGGTGTTATTAATCTTTCCTTCCCCCCCCTCCCCGAAAAGAAACGGTCGCACTAAGATTACGTAAACCGGACAATTTTTCTTTTAATCCGCGTCGAAAACTATATTGTTCCGTACGAGAGACCGACGCGTACGGCGAAACAAAGTTTAAAAATAATCGCAAACAACCGGAATTCCACGCGACGTCCGCCGAAAACGCGCCGTTTCGCGAAAATCGTTTACGATCCTATATTGACGGACGGTCGAACGCGGTGAAATTTGCGACTTTATATTTGGAAACACTAATCGCGTGAAAATAAAAATAGAAAACGATTTTTAGATTCAACCGGATTTTTAAGATTACCGCGAAGCGCATAAAGTACAACCGCCGTCGTCGAACGCTTAATATAAAAAATTGTTTTTCGTTTTTCGAAATAAATGGAAACTCGAACGGCAGTATAAGATCACGAAATTATTTTTAATCGTTGCATCATACCTACGCGACCACAGTACGGTATACGATTACAAGTTGTGCATTATTCATAAAAAAAAATGTCGACACGTCGGTCAAAGCTAATGAAAAAAATAAATTAATAATACTTTCAAAAATGTACTTTAAAGAATTACGAACGAACATGTTCGCAATAACTGAATGCCTCGGAGAATGCGATAAAAAATTAAAATGCGCGCTTAAAATCGTTGGAAGTATTGCGAAATATTTCGTATACACGGACCGGCGGCAGTCGTTTATTATACGGTGTACGGATAATTAACAAAACGTATAGCGATTAATAAATGAAACAGTTTTAAATGAAAAAGCTAAACACGCCTAAAATAATAATAATGTCAATGACGTCGTTTAATTACTATATAATATATATATAAAATAAAATATCGTAATTATAGGAGTTGATGATTCATAGCGTTTAAACGCGTTTAGTTTTTCGGTAACTTCAAAACGTAACTTTCATTAAACAAACTTTTATTCTTACACCGAGGAGGATATTTCAGATACGACTGAGCGTCGTTTTAATTTCGTTAAAATTCGTTTATTTTTAAAATTACGAACGTATTTGACGAAAAATTGAGATTTCGCTAAAGAAAAATTTGAATTATTTTATAGATACGCAATTATATTTTTTTTTATCGATAAAATGTCGGACATTTGTCGTTTAATTCGTTTTTTTTTTCAATTAAGACACACACACGAACAATTCTAGCGACATATTTTTAAAAGCGAACGATATTAAATTTGTTAACGAAGTAATTAAGTATTTTCACGTCGAAAGGCATTTTATCGTGCAGTCCTCAACGCGTTTTTCTACTCGCTAGTAATATATTGCGCACGTAATATTGTTTCAACACGCGTATGAATAAGCGTATTTTCGCTCGTTGTTTTTCTCGAACATCGTTGTCGTCTACGACGCCTTAAAAATAGAACCACCAATGGACAGTGGTCCGTAACCATCGTGACCGGACCAGAAAAAGAGGGTCACAACACGACCGAGGGACTTATTCGTCCGGACGAATCGCCGTCACCGCCGCCTTCGGCACTCCCGCGGCCATCTTTAATTCGCACGCGAAACAACACGTCGTCGTACGCCTGCGTATTGTTTACGTCACCGCCGTCGCCATAGCCGGACTACTGTTATAGTTATTATTATGCCTACGTGCGCGGTGTGCGCCCAATACACGTAATAATAATAATAATAATAATAATAATAAAACGTAAGTCCGTCGTGTTTGAACGACACGTGTGGATTTTGCCGTGCTCGAAGAAATAAACGGAACGCGCCGATAATATTATCGTCGAAGAATGAGTAATACGTTTTCAAACGGTCTATTTGGCGGTCTACGGGAGCGGCTCGTCGAAACCGGGTAGGTATACAACAGCGCGCGTCCCCTCCAACCAAAGGGCTGTAAGAATGATGGTGGTGGTGGTGGTGAGGGACTGACAGGAAGTAGGTAGTAACACACATGTACGACTACTGTCGGTATTTATAGAAGTCACGACGGGGGACAGAAAAAGAGAGAGATATCGTGCCGTTTTCAAACGTACACGTGTGTTAAATTAAAACGCGCGCGCCGCGCGGAATATCTCGGAGCTCGGGCGACGGCGGACAGAAAAGAATACGTAAATGAAAAAGGAACGTATAAATGGGTTTTTCTCGGTAGAAAAACTGCGAGCGAGCGCGCGGAAAAGAGGGAGACCTCTCGAGGACGGAGAAACGGACCTTGAACGAAAAATAGGCGTACTACACGCGCGCCATTGATATCGGGCGAAAAATCGAACAAAAGAGCGCGTGTACACAAACGTACGCTCGTTAAAACCGGTACGACGATTTCGTTATCCCCCACGGACGTTCGGTGGCCGGTCTTCTGGTCGTCATAATCAACAATCGGCGAATCCGTCGGCCCGTAGCGTTTTTATTTATTTACATTTTATTCGTATATATTTATAGCCGAAGAAAACACGTAATACAATCCGCCGTATTTCTATTAACGGGCGCGGCGACGGGAAATTCGCCCGCGCGGCGTTTTCTCCTAAATTTAAATTTTCGGTTTTACACGCGGCGGAGGTTAACGAATTTTCGCGTTTATTTTCGTTATTGTCGTTTTTGGGCCGGTGCCATTGGCGGTCGCCAAGGGATGGTGGCGAAGAGGAGGTGGTGGTGGTGATGGTGGGGGGAGCGGGGCGAGGAGGACACGCGGCGTGCCGTTCGTTCGCTGCTCACTTGGCACGGTCGCCTCCGTATATCACACACACACAGGCGGCGTGGGCGGTTATTTGCCGGCGACACGATGATATTATACCTCTAGACTATTTTTAGACAGTGCGTCGCGCGGATTATATTATGTCATCCGTCGCCCGTTTCCTTCGTGCGCCCCGGAAAACAATAATAATAAAAATAACGCGTACCCGAGAACACGACGACGATAATAATAATAATAATAATAAATTAAACGCCCGAGCGGTTTCGTCTTACCTCCGGATGGTCCTTAACGGGCACGAACACTTTTTCGGTAGTGGTAACGGGCGCGCCGTCCGGTTCCGGCAGCACCAGCGGTTCCTTCTTCACGCCGTTCACCTCGAACAGGCTGGCCCGGACTTTGGTTATTTCTGTAACAACCAAACGATCGCTCGGTCAAAAATATTATCGTAACAACCAACGCGCGTTGTTATATTATATATCCTTTCACGAAATCATTTCGCGCCGTAGAATAGAATCAGCGGATTTTTTCTACCTATTTTCCTTGATAACGTCGTGTTTTCGTTTGCTCCGAACAAAAGAAAACGTTTTCGTAGTACGGAGGGCGACAAATATTAGGACACGTAGGTTTTTATTTTCTCGCGCCCGTAACGACGAAAACCAAATATTAATTCGGCACGAAAAGAAAAAAAACCCGATTATGTTTTCCATTTACGATTATTAAACCACCGCGTCTTGTGCCCGGAATCGTTTTAAACACACGCCCGACGATAAAAACAAGTCTAGACACCTGCCCACCATTGTCTAAAAGGAGGGGTTTTTCGTCACAGAGTCTGAGAGGCCGACCTATCGTGTTAATAACAGGAGGTCGACACGACGCAACACCAAAAATAATTCCGACGAAAAAAACAAAACCCGATCCTCATATAAAAACGATCGTATAATACGGTAAAACTCCGTCGACGACGTACGAGCGCGTCTGTCGATAGTGAATAAAAGATTAAGACGAAGGTTTTTGAAAAACAATATCGAACGAAACTACTGATTAACCGTCCGACAGAAACGCGTACTGAAGTATAACGTTTGGTACGTTTAAAGACAAATATAGCGAAAAAAAACCGAATAAACCTCGACGTAACTGACCATTATTATTCGTTGCCATACACCGATTGCAACGATACAGTAAAAGGCGAATGGACAGTTTTTTCACCGTTCTTGTAACAAAAAACCGGCGCCCGAATATGTTTTGGTTTTATTTTCGTGCAAGTTGTTTTCAACGTTAAATTAATATTCTAAACGATCACATCGGTCAAGTTTTGCCGAGTTGACCGCGACGAACGACGGGCGTCGCGTTACGTACATTACGCGCTAAAAAATATTAGGCCATCGCCACCAATACCTATCATGTATTCGCGCACTCGAAATCACATATATATATATATTTGCTCAAAAGTAGAATGATGGTTGATTATCTCCAAGGACTAGACACGACCGAGTGGTGGAAAAAATGCGCACGCGGGCGTGTACAAATTAGTGTTATTATTATTATTAGGTTTTTAAGGTGTATTCAATGCAATTCTAGAATGAGAAGGAAATCGTCCCACACGCATACACGCCTACACGCTACCGGTGTCGACGACGACGACGAAATTACTGTAAATCGAAATCGACTATTTTTTTTTTTTTTTTTTTTTTACCATTAAAAGTATACCTAAACATTTCCACTCCTCTGTGGACGACGACGGTGTTTATCGAACGATACTACGCCGCCGAGAACCGGACCCAGGTAGGAGATTCCGAACGTATTAATAATAAGTAATAGAAACCGGTTGGTAGTCGCACATCGAAGGAAGGGGTGGGCGGACGCAAGCATCAAGGTCTTAACAACAGAACCCCTTTTTTATAATACGAATATATATATATGTGTGTGTGTGTGTGTGTGTAATCTACACAACGTGTATTTTCAAGACGAACGTATATACCAACGCCAACAAGCCGCCCACGGGGATGACGATAGCGAGGAGAACTTTATTTTATTTATTATTATTAGTACGCGACAGACAGCCCTCTAAGAGTACGCCGCCGATCGTTTACGAAGGAATATAATTATAAAAACCATAAACCTGCTATACCACCAACTATAATAGTCGATCGAGAAACGGATAACAAACGTACCGAGTACGTAAATCGTATATATGGGCTCACCATCTGCGCGGAATACTTTCAGCGTTTGAAGAGCAAACTTTCACAAATCGTATTCGATTTTGTTGCAAAAATAAACGTAGCACGACCACACTACTCGCGAGGTATACGAGACGAAGGTAATATTACGATCGTTATTATTAACCGATTATCGATCAAAATACCGCGAATTTTATATAGCGTTACGCGTTTCGAAAGTCGATATTATCGCCCGATCCTGTAGTATACAAATCTAAAACTGGTAGCGCTCGAAAAATCCAAACGTTTAAAGTTTTCGAATTTATTTATCGCGCAGTATCGAGTAAACGATTAAAATAGTCGCAACTATGATGCACGCTACTCGTTTAAAAGCGTATGTATATCAGATCGCCGTACGCGTACGGCGACTGCCAAAAAACAATACCGTAAAGAAATGTTTGGTGAAATTATGCGTAGTTAATATTTCCGTTTTCTCTGAATTGGACTTTATTTTATATCAGACAAATATCACGCGCGCACACAGGATATATCACTAGGAGATTTCCGTGCTTTGTCTTACCAGCTGAACCATATGTTGCGTGTATGAGCCGCGTTACCACGTCTAACGCTGTAGTCAAATGGTTTATTATTGTTGTTTCTTATACGTTCGTACGTACACGAACGGATAAATACCGAATCGTTCAGTGGTTCTCAAAACAGCGGGATTCGTTGCAAAGGATCAATAACAAGTTAAAAACGAATAATTTACGCACGTATATATGTGTGTGTATGTATATAATCCTATTGTGTACAGTTCAAAAAAACCATTTCTCTTTGCCGAGAGGCGGAGAGTGGATTATTGGATTACGATCGAGTAAAACAATATACGATTCCCGACTCCGAAATCAACAAGTGTGACATGTTCATCTGTATATCGTTTTCACATTGTTCTCTGTCGCGCGGTGTGTCTCGAATTACCAATCTCGTCGCTCGCTGCCTTTCTTTCCGTCCGTCAAGGCTATAACGAACGCGTACATACACACACACACACACACACACACACACACACAGTATAACGTTCATACACGTTATCATAAATACTATTATTGATTATTAACGATAAAATAATAAGTAAAAGACGAGGGTGACATAACGTTATTAAATTGTCGTTTACGTATTCGCGTACGGTAAAAAATTAAACAACCCTCATCGTTGGGGTTGTGTATTCATCGAACGAACGGTCCCATATGCGGGCGTCGACGAAAAACTTGTTATTTTTGTAACTGGGTACGTATTTTATTATTATGAATGTACAGGAGCGTACGTTTGTACGCGTGTATTTTTTTGTACCGTCTACACGTTGGTAGTCGTTACACAGAGTCCCTCCTTCGAAGGGGAGAAAACACACACGCAATGCAGACGCCAGGTCCAAGAATAGATCCAATGCACTTGGCATCTGCTGTGACGCCATTTTGACTTTTTTCAACACGTTCTTTATTTATAAACGGACTACGACGATATATCCCCTCGGTATGAACGACGAGACTTTGTACACGTTTTATTTATTCTTTTTTTACGTTTTATTTAAACGAGAAATTTAATTTAATCGGTTTTAATAATAACCGTCGAACGAAAAACACCTCCGTGTGCACGAGCAACTCGTTCGAGAAAGCCTTGCGCGATTTAACATAATGGCGAGACGACAGTCAAAGGACTGTATATAAGTATTTAAAAAAATCGACATACGGTGTACTGTTATTACGCTGCGACATTCAACAGCCACGAATTCGACTATTTACTAAATTAAACGATCAATTACAGAGTTCGAATAAAAAAAAAAACGTTAATACAATTGAGTTTTAAACGAAGATCAGCCTTGCTCTTTCCCCCGGGCACTCCCTCCGATATTCAACGCATCCAAGGCTGTGGGTTACCAGAAATTGATTTCCCATCCGTACGATGACAACGTATTTAAGTTCTACACGTGCGGTAACTATTTAAAAATACAAAGACTAACGGATCTTCGTTTATCGAAATGACAGATGTTTCAATTACTCTCATAGTAAACGCATTTAGGATTTTAAACTACCGAAATCGGAAAATCGTGTTACACAAAAATATTATTTTAATTTATTTCGAACAACACTGAACATTATTTCACGGATAATAGTATATAAAAGTGTACACAATTTTATTGTAAAACGTGTTCGAAGAAAAATAATATTAGTATACGTGGTGTGCTGGTGATCGTATGTAGTATTTTAAAAAATATGGTTAATCACACGGTTGTTTAACCGATTTGTAATGGACAAGTCACGTGTGTGCAACATAAACTATTAAACGCGTAATAAAAAAAAAAAAAAAAACAATGCTTAATAAGTTTGTCACCGAATTTAGCTTGACCTATTTAATCGCCTACATACCAAACTGCAGTACGTAAATAAATTACGACAGCGTTACCAATAAATATGGTTTTACGAAGAGAAAAGGAAAAATTAATTATATTTCCGCTTCGAAGATAAGACTGAAACGAATATTGCGTTCGATACTTACGAGTTTTGAACCATACGACATTATACACGTTATGTATCAACAGCACAAAAGATGTATCCCATACGATACGACGCTTGTGTGTTATGAAATTCAACTCCGTCGCGTAACACTGTGACTTTTACTCGGACGTTGAAAAGACTCCATTCTCGTCGTCCGGCTATATAACGATGAGATTCGCGATCGTGAGCGTTACACACATACGAATATTCCGGTTTCATGCCGCGGTTTCCAATCGCGGACACTAGAAAATTACAGGCTCGGTGACCGGTCCCTTTTTTGGCAAGTGGGCCAAACCAAAATTTTTCACTTGTTAAAAGACATTACAATGCCCCAGGCTACATACACGCAAACTGCGCGTCATACGCACGATTCGGACAAATCTCGACGACCGATGATTTGCTGCTGGTCGTCCCCCGTATATAGAATAATATTATAACGATACGATAATAACGTAATATTCTTCGGGTCAACGTACTGCAGCCTTATTGCCTAAAAAGAGATTACCGAGAACGAAACATCCACTAGCGTCGTTAGAGTTATATCCAATATCGTAGAAACGGGATCGCCGCGAGAATATCGGGAAAATACGAAAGGGAGGTAAAGAGCGAAACGTTTTATACCGAAATTCTATGCTCGGCCCGTGCCGTTATTGCAACGACGATGTGGCGGGTGCAAGAAATGCGCGTTCGCGTGAAAGCACCGGCGCCGTCGCGCGAACGACGGACATCTGGTAGAGCGCATGGAAACCGACGGCTGCGACGGAGGACGGAACTTTCAAACCACATCCATAGATAGTAATGCGGGTCAGTGGCACTTGGACGGATGAAAATTATTATACATATACACGAGCTGCCGACCGGGGCGATTTAGAGTTACGACATTAAACACGCGTCGTTCGCAATCTTCGTCAACTGTTTATTATTAGTATTTTGACGTTATTATATTATTGTCGATACGCGTTACTATTCGATTGTCGGATACTATATTCCACATCTAGACGCTCCAGGTGACAATAATTATAATTGACTGCCACGATGACAACAACAACAATAATAATAATAATAATATTACACGGTTTGGCCAAGGGCGAACATAATTTGAGACCGGTACACATTGGCAATACACGGTGGAACAGACGCGTGTATTTAGGTCGGCGCCCAAAGGGTGTGTGTGTGTGCACATTTGCGACACCTGCACACGACAACGAAGACGACTTCCAGGGGGATTTGAATATAAAAGAAACGTAATGAAGGCCTTTTTTTGAACGAATCAAAAAAAAAAAAAACGTTAGGTGGGGTCGTTTAGTGTATTAGTTTAACTTTATATATAATACTACAGGTCCGAAACCGACGAAAAATAAATAAAACGACACAAATAACAATTGTCAATATTTCCGAAAAAAACTATTAGTAACGCGTATTTTATTTTTTAAATAAAAAATTTCATTTTTATAACTTATTAAGTCGACTTCAGATGATTTTTATATATGCAGTAAGACATCATTATACACAGTATATTGTTTTTTTTATCGACAGCTGACTCCCCGCTCATGCCATCTTCAATCGAAATGGTCGCGTCTCCATCAACGTTCCGCAAAAAATAGCCTCGCTTATAAAATTTGCCAGTAGCATTAAGGACGAACGACGATACCGTTTCCGGAGAAAACGCCGCAGCCGTTTCCGTTTTAAGGCCCTCCCCCGACTTGGTCGGATACAAATTGTGCAGACAATTACGCTCTTATAAACAGCGACGACGACCTTTCCAGATATAAACTCGAATTTAAGCGACACGACCGTTTAAAAGTGCTTATATGACATGCCCGTCATTATACCCGTTATTTACCTTTATATACCATTATAAGACGACATGTACACGCCGAAACAAAATCGCGTTTTGCTAATTACTTTTTTATAGCACGTTATGCTGTTAGCCGCCTACGGTTTAACGGACCATAATCTCGCGGTATATGATCGCTTTGATCGACATTCCCGAGAAGATCGAGGACGAGACGGGTAACATAATATACTCGCTGCACGCCGTTTTTCAATGAATAGATTTTTATCAAAAACGAAAATAATAATCAGTCAACCAAAATCACACAAACGCAATCATTTATGTGTACCTAACTAATTTACGTATACACGCGTTTCCTGTCAACAGTACTAACATGTAAAATGCATTTGTTACATACACGGTTCATATTAAACCTTCTTTCTTTTGTTTCGTGTCGTTTCAAATTAGAAAGCCGGAACATAATCGAGTAATACCACTACAATATTTTGTGCGATATAAAAACAAATATGACGATCTAACTTCTCACAATACAACATTACACAGAAATCATAACAATTATTATTATAGATACTGTTCAAAAACACTCGAAATTGTGAAAATATTTATTCTAGACTCGAAGACACACTTTCTCCAAATAATCAATATCAAAATGTTCATTTTGAACAATCACGATAAAAAAATATTTATTATTCATACGCGTTCGTGATACGTTAAGCAAATTGATATTATTTTTAATAAAAATGAATAATATTCCTGTGAATTTACTCGGCGTTTCACCAGAGATATAATAATAAATAGGAATTACAATTCACAAGCACGTGATATCCCATATTTATTGTATTTACCGTATCTATCATTCGAGCAAAACCACGTTATATACATATAAGATTTATTATGGCGTTAAATTAAAGAACAAACAATGGGTATAAACAAATTAAAAAAACAAAATATTTTCGAGTGAAATGAACATTCATTGTAAAACATTACTTAACTGGAAATGCATAAATGTACAGTTATTTAAAGAAGCAAAACATGAACATAAGTTGTAAAATCATTTTCAGATGAATGGATGTGACGGAGAGCAACTTCTTTTTAAATTAAAACAACCGATCAAAGGTCGAAATTAAACAGATTTTACGAATTTACTAATTTTCTGGGATATTTTTAATTGCTTTGTTTATACATTCCACTACAACATTGATTACGATTCACGTTATAATAAACTGCAATCTAATAAAACCTACAAATGTAACAAGCACTTGAAGGAAACTATCTATGATCTTCAACATGTTAAAGATATACAAATTTAATCAACATTCAAATCCAAAATTTTAATGTAAAATACCTATCGTATAAATTTATTTATTTAACAGTTATAAGACTATGCTAAATACAAAACAACGTCGAATATATATATATATATACATACAGATATTAAAAGTTGTAATATAATTTTTGCGTTAAGTTGCTCGACAATAAAAATAAATACCTTTATACAGAAAGAAGACATTACGTTACATAATTTTAGTTAACTAAATACGACAATATTAATTCTAAAATTTTATAATTTTTTCTAAAAAAATATAAATGACATCTAGTTTACATTAATGATAAAAAAACCTAATATATTATTGTTGTACGAAGAAATTTTAAATAAGAAAACGAATTAAATAATATTTAAAAAACGTATCTACATAAAAGAAGTGTTTAAAAATGTTCTATTTTCGAAGAAATTCGTTATTAATAAACGATACAAATCGTTAAATAAGTAACTAATTCAATATACGTTGTCCAACAAAATGCAAAATATTAATTTACGATTATAATAAACCATAGAAACGTGTTATAAATTCAAAGTTATATTAATAACGTCGATTAAAAATAATTTCATAAAATACATTCTCTCTAATTATGTAAGACATAATTTCTCAACAACGTTACGCGTACATATGACGTGCATTTTTAAACGTAACGAAAAATTCGATTTCGGAAATATTCCACACAAACATAAAGTATAGAATCGTGTTTTACATAGTATTTCGTGATAAAACTGAAACGGATATTTTCCGCATTTCATCCACACGTAAAAACGCACGCCCGTCGACCCTTTTAATATATATATACGACCATATCCATACATGGTATATGTACGCCGAAATTCACGTGAAAATTCGTTCGTCCTTTCCGATGATAAACGAACGGATAATATTCACCACGTGCGTGTACACGACAAATTCAACAATACCGTTGTGTTCCAAATCTATTCTTCGTGGTACACATCGGCCGAAAACGAGCGTTTGATGGGGTCACCGGGAATATAATAAGGGGTGTGGTCCGACGCGTCGGTAATTAATTTTCATTTTATTGTCTCGAAATCTCTTTCAGGCCAAGTCCGGTGGATATTTATTATTATCGAGTTTTCGAACGAAACACCGCAGCGTCGTGCGGTAGTTATTATCATTCCACTACGACGGACGTTTTCTTTAGTAGCCACGACATATTTTCCGCAGTTTATCGCGCGGTTATTTTCTCACGGCTAACGGTGCGAGTAATAATAGTAATAATATAATAATAATTATAATGATAATGCGACAACGACCTTCGAGATAAACACATAAATGTCGCCTAACACGGTGGGAGGGGGGAACGGGCTTATCACGTATATAGGTAGTCGTTCGGATACCCTGGTGGCAGCCGACAAGAGACCCCGTTGGACTACGACGACGCGATTGGACCGACAGAAAAACCGTAGAAGAGAAAAACAATAACAATGAAAAAAAAAACGTCGCGAATATTTATTACGACGCGACGATATTTTATTCGACAAATATATGCCTACGCGCTTCCTTGTCGTCCGTGCGGTTTTTAGCGCACGCTACACGACAGAAAATAATAATAATAAGTAAAACAAAACGGCGCGTTCCCATTCCAAGCGCGTATAGACCGAGTGGTGGCGCGGGGTGGTGCCCGCTTGTTGCGCAACGAGTGCGGTCCTAGCCTACATGTGTGCGGAAAATCCTCTCGGGGTCGGTTCGGGACGGGCGGTAACGGTTCGCGTGTTACGGGCCGAGGGCCGAGCCCGACAACTGTACGATCGGGCCGACTCCGGACGAAGCCACGCCGCCGTCCGGCCCATCGTCACGATCCCTGCGCACAGGTGCACAGCGCGCCACGGTGGCGGCACCTGTAGAGCACGTGGGCCGGCGGTGTAGTACCACCACCGTAGCCGCCGCATTCCGGTCACGAAACCGAATCCGTGCGCGCACACACACACACCCGAACGAACGACAGCGGCTGCGGCTCGTAAATGGCAACGTCTTTGAACGCGCGCGCGCGCGCGGCAAGTGAAGGCCAAACGCTCATAAACGCATACATATACATATATACGAAAAGACCGAACCCTTTTTTTGTTACACAAATGACGAACGCCATGCTTATACGCGTTATCGTATAAAACGACAAGTTACCGATAGTTTTATTATTTTTACAACGCGGAACGACAGACGAACTTTTGGCTAAAACTCGATCCTAAGAACCGTGGACGACGAAAATAAACGGTTATGTGTGTGCGCGTACAGACTACAACGGAGTAGATGCGCGGAGGGCAAAACGAGAAAAACGAGATACGCGGCTCCCGTCCAGCGGATCAGTTGTTTTAATTGGCGCAACGTCCTGTGAAAGCGACGCGGGTACGAAAAATACGCGACCTACAATGTAGAAAACATTTAATCAAAATTGTTTCCACCGTCGAGGCCGTCAACGACAGCTAGAATCAGCTGAGATCGCCTTATCACGCGGCGGCGGCGGCGGCGACGGCGGCATCGCGCCCAACGACGACGACGACGACAACGACGACGTTGATAATAAACGACGACGTGAACGTCGTTAAGTTATTAATGGGATGACGGTGAAAACAAAACCGAAATAATGGATCGTTGACGATAGCGAATTATAGAGACGCGCGACCGGAAACGAGACGAAACATTTTTATGTCATCGCCGTTGTTCTTTTTACGTACCCAACACACTGTCACTGTCGTAGTGGACGACGAAATATAAGAATAGTGAAATGTACGATATGCAATTACCTTCGTCGATGAGCCGTTCTACGTGCATAAACATATTGGGAAACGCCGTGATCTGTTTGCGGTCCTTGAGCAATTGCGCCAAATAGTCGGCGATGCTCTGCGTGTTGACCGCGGTCATTTCCGTCATTTTCATGGATACTCAATAAGGCGACGACAACGACGTGTAAGAGAGCTAAACACACCAAACGGTGGCAGTCGGTCGGTCGGAAGTTTGCGTTCCTTTGGTACGGCGATTGAATTACGGCGACGTCGAGTGTTCGTTCGATGTCGGTCGTCAAATGAGACTTGAAGACATTTTGCGTTTGGCGTTTTGTACAACGTGGACGAAACTAACACAAACGCGTTGACACGACGATTTGATATAATGTTAGCGCGTGTATGCGCGCACGCGCGCGTACGTTTTATAAATACGATATTATATTCTCGTTAGAGAAACGGTAAATCGTGTTATCTATGAACTCGCGGCGCACTCGTCGGTTTATATAGTATTAACGTTACGACTTATATTATTTTATTAAAATAAACTATGCAGGTGCACGTGTGTGTGTGTGTGTGTGTGTTTTCATTTACGGTCGTTTCGATAACGTGTGTACGATGGTAGTCCGTATGTTTAAGAGAGGAATGAGGTGAATAACGACCAAAAAAAAAAAAAATACCGAAAACGAAATACGACGGATTATTTATACGGAATTTTCTCTCGAACTGCGGACGCGTATTGGACTGCGCACACGATGACGAGTGCTCTTTTAAACTAACCTCGGCCGAGGCCCGTAGGTCGGCCGACAACGCGTTGTACGGCGCATGCGCGGCGCGACGGAAAGAGAAACAAAAAAAAAAAATACTAGACGAGAATAACGCCGCTTACACGCCACATTGCACCGCTACGTGCGCGTCCGTTCGTGTATTATTGTTTCGCGGGGCAATACAAACACCATATTTGGACTTTGCGTGACGTCCACGAGACGGTCGGTACGGGAATGGAACCCGTGGGAGGAGGCGGGCAATCGTCGAGGATTTCCACTCATTCTTCATCCCGAAAATCTTCTCGGTCGGTGACGAATGTGGGTGGGGCGGATGGTCTCTCGCGTACACGCTTCTCGGTAACGAGATTTCCGTTTTCTATTAGGACGTTCGAATTTTTGATTCTTTGGAACTTTCGAAAAAACCGACGCCGAGCTGTATACATTAAACGCG
Source organism: Geopemphigus sp. TES_GeoC_2020 (assembly GCA_025469175.1). Taxonomy (NCBI): domain Eukaryota; kingdom Metazoa; phylum Arthropoda; class Insecta; order Hemiptera; family Aphididae; genus Geopemphigus; species Geopemphigus sp. TES_GeoC_2020. The sequence continues at coordinate 50,013 of JAIPRN010000309.1, read as the reverse complement.
CGGTGATATCTTACGGTCACGTAATAATACAAACGTAGTAACGGTCGTCTTGTATAACGACGATTTGGAAACATTTTGTTAGGATCGTTTCGAACCGATACCACCTACTTATTTAATATAACGCTATGTTCTAAATTCATTATAAACACGGAACGATTACGAAAAATATAATAAACACGCTGTACCTGTAAACTTGACGCTTATTATAACTTCATTGTTTGAACGGCTTGCACACGCCGTAGATAAAACTATTGTTTTGCACAGTACAATAAAGACCTAAAAGAAAAACTAAATATTAATTAAATTCCTATATAGAGACGACAATAATAGTGTAATAATTTATAACCTACTACATTTCTTTACTGTCTGTAAAGAACGGATAAAAATATCGTTGTATAGACTGTAAAGAGGTGCCCCAAACGATACGCTTTTAAAATGTAGCCTTTTAATTTTTTTAAAAGACTATACCACGTTAATTAATAGAATTCGAATTTTCTTATCTATTAGTATACCATTCGATAAACAATATGCTTATATTTTTGCGTATACTTAACTATTTTTCGATCTATGGAATATATTGATATTAAAACTAGTAGTTTATCTTTTATTCATTTATCTCTGTCTCATGCAAAGGCATATACTATTTCAAAAGCTACCAGAAATGTGAACGTAGTAAAGCCCAAAATTAATCAATTTTACAATTTCTAATAATAATACGATATATTGTATTATATAAATTATAAATCTTTAGGTACGTTTTAAGTCGGTACTTTCCAGTATTGATTATTAAAACTAATTAAAAAAACAGGGTTTAAGTAATACGTTTACCAAATTATTATATTCGATGAATATTTAAAAAGCTATATAAGTATATTTTATATTTAGCGTTTATGTTCATAAATATAAAAGCATTTATGTGCAAAAACAATGAGCCCAGATCAATATGTCTTGCGAATACAATAATGTATTATTGGATTAAATTTGAAATTAATATAGTTGTTAATACAATATCATTATGTGACTATATGAACGAAATGAAACGAATGTTTTCCAATACTCCTGTTTCGGTTTACATTATGCGTACAAATTCGGATTTTATTATTTTAGGTTTTAAACAAAGGTAAAAATTATTTGATTCATTTATATAGATTTAAAAACGACGTGATTTTAAAATATTCAACAAATATAATTTAAAGAGTATGAATAGTCTTTTAAAAATCATTTTATATGCATTGTTATTAAGACAAAACGAAATTAATTTATCAGCGTATATGAATATGAATAGTAAATACGATGAATCATCACTTTAATATTTAAAACCACAACACACACACACACACACATATAAATGTATCTGATAGTTGTAAAATTTCATCAAAATAAACTATTCAATGAACTACCAAAGTTCCTACAATCGTGAAATATTTCCGAATTTTTTTTATTTCGAAATTAAAATAATACTTTATGCGTGATGAAAGAAATCGACTGAATAAAGATATGTAATGTACCCACCATCAAAGTGTCAAAATCAAGTTTACACTTTTTGTCGCTTTTTTTATTTAAGTATAATAGAATATATTATATATATATACTTGACACGTGTCTAAATATTGTATATCTCGTACACTATTTGTAAAGATATAAAATAATAAAATACGTAAGATATTTTAGGTACAGCTTATTACTGTACAAGTAAAAATAAAAACATAGATTTCGGTTTACTTACTGATATTTTAATAATATTATGATTTATGAGTATTATATATATTTAGATTGTAGTTTAAGTGATCATGAATTAATGTAGGCAAATGTTGAGTGACAAATGATCCAGTTAATAGATTGAAAATATAATCGTTTAAGTATTACTATTACGCAAAAGGTATTTATAAAAAATAATGCAACCTATTAATCAAGTACTTAATACCATATTCGTAGTTCAGTATCATATTAAAAATAAAAATTCAATATCCTAAAAATTAAATATTAATTCTTTATTGGAATATTTGTTTATTTAAATGTAGGCTTTATAAATAATATAGGTAATTTATTACACATTCGTTATTTATACGATTATGATTTTAATATATAAATATTATATATTTAAACATGTCTAATAATCATGTTTTATTAATTTTTGGAAATGAAAAACAATTTTTACGGAAACTTTTATTTGTACTTGTATTTTATAATCTTATTTCTAATACATTTTAAAAATAATTTGTATATTGGTACTAATATTAAAGCGACAATTATATTTGATTGCATGTTTTTATATGTTAGGAGACTAGAAAATGCAATGATTTCACAATGATTCTAACATTATATTACACAACCATTCGAGTCTTATATGGAATATTTATTTGCATACATATATATATGCTATGTGCACAACGATTAAGTATTAAGACAAAATTACTATTGCAAGCCTTATACAACGTATAAAATATATTAACTTGTAATTATTAATCTTATAACTAGTAACTTGAAGAATACATAAGCTACAATTATATTTTGTAAATAAAATAAAAATATCCAAAACACATAATTTATCAATTTATATTCGACATGAGTAAGGTAAAAAGTAAAAATATATAATAAACGTAATATCAATATTATTATAAATCCAGCATATTATATACAATATATATGTACTACATTATTATTATTATACATTATAGTATAACATTAATGATACGAGTCGTATTTTATCATCAAAGATTATTTGTTCAAACAATTAATTATATTGAAGTGCATCGAACGGAAGTGGGTATATCATATATTACTACATAGTACACTATTATTTACACCTAAATTTTATCTATATCATAACTTATTACTTGTATAAATTTAGAGTTTAAAGTTCATCAGTAATATTTTTTTTAAATTAAATTTAAAAAATCAAATTACGAATTTTAAATAGGTATACGTATTTTTAAATATCTAAGTTTATTTTTCAAACATAAACTAACGTTTTGTTCTCATGATATGGTTAACGCGATAGGTAAATTTTGAAAATTGAAACTATAAAAATTTGACTTTATTCATTTGTATTGGTTTCTAAATGAAATATATATATATATATATATATATAAGCATATCAAAATTAAAAACTTAGAAAATGCATGATTCCAATTAATTTCTAAGAAAACATAATATTACTGGAAAATCGGTAATGCCATTTGGAAGTTAGTAAAGTGCAGTGTCATGTGTTCGCTTTATTGTTTTTATCGACATCTATTATAACCAGTGTACTTTTGAATTTATTTTCAAATTTATAATTTTTATTTTCAAAGCAAAATATAATCTGAATAATTTTTAGTACATTTTATAAGAAATAAAATAGACGAAATAATATGCTACAGTGATAACTTGTATTGTATATGACATCTGATAAAAATATTACTTTCACGTTTAAAATATAAATTATTTATTTATTTATATAACTTTTTAATACAAAATACAAAATTAATTTAGTTTTTTTTTCTGTAAAAAATAAATATCACCGTTAGCTATCCATAACTATTTCTCGTTTCTATTTTGAAATTAGTAATAAGTTGCTAAATTTGTATATGGTGTTTTAAATAAGTATTTTTTTCATTAATCATAATAACAAGCCGCAGTTATTTATCGTTTTTAGTAAACGTCAAACTAATTGAACGATCGTGAAAAAGTTGTTGGTCAATTGTTTGTTTTATACAGATAATTTTAACTTGTCATACCTATTTAAATTAATTATTACAAAGTAAAATATTTTTGTTACGCATGACACAGTATTAGCTATATAAACAATTTGAAAATCATTCTATATCATAAAATTAATGTCGAAAACAGTAAATACGTCTTCAAGTTAACTAGAATATACGTGATTTTAAGTTCTAATATCGAAAATATTGATCATAATATTGAAATAAAAAACCTAGTTTGACGAAATATATTATATATATTTTTATAATTTAATATTAAAATTATTATGCAAATATAAGCTAATTGAAACTTAAAAATAATAAAAAGAAGCTCTAAATTAAGAACATCATATTTAACGAAACTTTTCGATTAATAGATACATTGGATTTACATTTTTAATAAATATCCAGAATTATTTATATTGGTAATAATTTATCGCTATATATATGTGCTGTAGAAAGTTACCAATATTAAATTAACAATATTTTACATTTTTTAATATTTGTATTATAAAAAACACAATTAATATATTTGATACAAAATAAATCGTTCAAACATTTTAAAAATTGAGTTAAATACAAATAACAAGTTACAGTTTTATTATTCACTGTGTCTCCTCCTTCATAAGTTTTAATATTGTTGACAGATATAACAGACTATAACAGAGAAATAATCTTCCTATATATAAAGCTGTAATTAGACCCGTGTTTAAGATCTACATTTGAGCCCTTTCTATAATTTATAATTTTAACTTTATAATTTCGTTACTTCGTAAATCGTAATTCTTAATTTATATAAATATAAAGTATTATAACGTTCCAATTCGAATTTCGTAGATATTTTTTTAATTTTTAGAGTAAAAAGAAAGATTTATGCATATTATTAAATTTGACAGAAATATATATTATATAAGATAAAGCATTTTTATTTAAAAGTGACATCTGCTCGTTAATGAATCCATAAGAAAGTAAGATGCATTGTAATATTTTATAGTGTATTTCTATTACAACAATAATAAATAGTTTTAACTTATTTTGAAATTAAAAAAAAGTTCTACATAATTATACATTACGAATTTAAAAACGATAACACAAATTACACGTGATTACTCATTCTTGTATCGTTTGTTTCCTATTTTCGTAATACTATTAATAAGGAATATAACTAATAATACAGAAAACTCCTATAAGCACGCCACCCGAGATGAGTGTTTATTCAAGAGACCCCCTAAAACTGATTAAGGCTCACGGTGGAGGACACGTGTAAGCTGTTTTTTTTTTAACTTATAAATTAATAGCGAATAAAAATTAATAATTGTGTACACATTATGCGGGGCCCTAATGATTAATAGGCGGGTGTAATATATATTCTGCATACTCGGTTTTTACAGTATAGTGATCATACCATTTCAAAAATAAAATATCGCGAAGAACGAACCCCTATTATATATACAACAGTAAAAAAAATGGATTTTTATTTTAGTATAGAAGCGTACATAAAATAATAAAAATAAAAATTCAATCCCCTCTCTACTTTTACGAATCACGTTCATTTACTCTTTAAGAACATATTACTATTGTATTATAATTTAGTTCGCATTTACTAAGTTCTAAAGCAAATTGTTTATAAATAAATGCTTTAAAAAATTTTAAAAACTATTTTCCGATAAAAATGGTCGAACTGAAACTTTCATTTTTAAAAAAACAATATTTTTATTCTTTCGTACTAATTCGTAACCCTCAATTATTATTTTGCACATTTGGATCAGAGAAAAGTTTATTAACTTTCTATATTATCGTTATTATTATTATTGTCAAACATAATTAATCGTTCTTATATCTTTGAAGACGTTCTTGGATCCAATAAATTACTTATGCCGTATTTACCACAGCATTATATAATATTGTAAATGGCTCGATCGCTTAAAAATTAAAGTACACAATCGTATGTTATTGTTAATAAAATTTAATGTAAAAGTTTAAAAAACATTAATGATTTATTACTACCAAATATAATAATACAATTGACGTTTTAACATTAATAAAGTTGTTAAAGTCTTCAACAGTTGCCGTGGTTGTAAAATAATTATTCTCCATTTGTGTTTATATAAATATTATATTTAATTCCATTGAATTTAAATATTACTAATCCTCTTTTACAAAACTGCCCGGTTCTCAAAACGTATAATGCATTTTTATCGTCTTTCGCGTACATAAAGGCATATATGATTTAATAATTGAAAACATTTATTTGGTAAATAGCAGAATATAAAATATGTATACAGTAATATATTAATGTTAATTATATTATTATTTTGACGATCCTGTATGTATTCAGGGTTTGTAATATACATATTATATAATTAATATTATATTTCCTTAAAAACAGATTTATAAATATTTTAGAAATTTGTTTTAAGTTTCTTTCAGTAATATAATATTATTGAAATAATATATTATAACATATAAATATCAATATAATATTATATATATATATATATAATGGAGTAACACACCAACACTGAAACCATTATGCGACATAAATCTAGTAAAAATATTGTTACTCTTTGCTTTGGTAGTTTTAAAGTAATAGAAATACAATACAGTATTCTTGCTTAAATTGCATTTTATTTGTGAACATAAACGATTTAGGAGTGCCCCACGCCATATCGGTCGATGGTAAACTGGTGACTACCGGATGAACACTAATAACGAAATGGCGAACTTGAGCGATAAAATATACGTATATTACCGTGTATATACATTTTTATGGCTATTTTTTAAATCTGAACACACCAAATTCAGTTTTCGTTTTTGTTTCTACAGTTTATGTTACAATAATAACGTTTTCAATTTTAGTTGTATATAGTATCGGTATATAAAAAATCAAAATAGCCATTAGTTGAATATATACCTACGAGTATATGCGATGAATTAGCGGTTCTAAATAAAACGTTTTGATTTATTTCAAACGTAACTAAATGTACTATATATTTACAGTAAATTACGTCAAATTAATCCAGTTACTATTGCTCTAAATGATATTAAAATTGAATATTGCGCAAGTAATTTTAAATTCGTTCTGAGTAACGCTATATATAAAGTCGAAAAACTAAGGTTAGGTAGGTGCAAGATAATAGTTGTTTTGTTTAGGTAAATAGAAACGATTTCAATAAATATGGCCGAAGGTTGAAATAATAATAATAATACTTTCTATCGTACAGTATATGCATACACGTGTTGTATACTTATATATATATAATTCATTCATTCATAAAAATGTTTATTGCACAAAATAATTTGGTAAGCAGATACTATAATATATGGCATGCCTAGAAATTATTTTGATTTTCGCTTTCTTCCTACGTAAAAAATTCTTGCCCACGCCAACAAATGTGATTTATAGTATGGTCGCATTAATGAGTTTATAACAAACAACGCGATGATTCAAATCATTAATTATTGTAATATTCTAAACAATAATCTTAAACGTTTGATTTATTTAATTAAAATAAAAATACACCTATATAACATTATATGCAAAATTAACATGATATATATATACACATAGATAGATAGGTAGATATTAAATTTTGAGTAATCTTTCTCATAAAAATATTATTTATACATTATCGGATATCTATTTTTCTCGTACGTCGTTACACGAAATAATATTTTAAAAAATCATACGAGCCAACACACAATGTATTTGAAAATTTCAATACTTAGATGAACATGTGTATTTATTTACACGTATGTACTTCAGTAAAGAACAGTTTTTACATTCGACAAAATCAAAGTCAAGGTTATATTAAACAGAATATACAAATTACCTGTTAGTTGGGTAAGAACCCTGCAATAACCTGCATATTATTGTATCACTTCGACGTATTTTATTCCCACAAACACATTTTTCACGCATAAAATTGAATGTTCGATTACCATACGCTGGTTTACTAATTTAATGTTTAAACATAATTTCAAAATTATCGTATATTTCTGAAAGTAATTAATTCGAATTAATAATTTTAATTTCGCACACCTTTTACACTGCATTAACGAAGTGTATGCTATATTATACGATACACCGTATATTATACTTTACTAAACTATTTTACACATAATTATATTCTATACCGGATTACACGTCATATATGATAAATAAATATTTAAGCAAGCACTTGCAGAATTTAAGACAAAAATCGTTTTTGTTAAAGCGATCAATTAATCGTTTTAACAACTTCGTATATATATATCGTATGCTCTTAAACGTTTTTAGACAACGCGCTATTTACATTATTACCTCATTAGCGTGTTTAAAGTAATACGTCGTTGGAAAACATTACTAAAAGTTATTTACGATCCTTTATATATAATGCCACGACGGTTTACAAATATACATGCGTACACCAGCAATATTATATAGATATTCATTTCGTACACGTTGTTTTCTAAATAAAATTGTATAAACGATACTAGAATATAATAACACCTAGAATATGTTATTATATTCAATAATAAAATATCGTTCTTGTGTAAAAAAATAACGAGTTACCATATAATCGACGACTTTATATTATACTCGTAATGCAACTCGCAACACAAAAACGTGAATAACGTTCATAAATTCCTGACGGGGAAAAATGAACGCGTTAACGACGAATAATTAAATTTAAATAAAAACTCTTTATTTTAAATAAAAATTAGAAAGCTTCGGAGAACCTACATTTCTGCAGTATGTTATAATATACGTCCCAAAAATAGAAAGGTCTATAGGGATTATACATCCGCACATTATCCTTATAATATTAATACATATATGTCATTACGTCCCCAGATTATGTTACATAAAAAAATGTTTTAAAGCAAACTATATTTTTATAAATTAAAAAATATTCCGAGTAAATACAAATATTGTCGATCGTCCAGAAATTTAACTAATTCGAGAGAAAAATTCCAATAAATATTTTCAACGAAATATATTACCATGTTTTTTCACAATCATACGTATTAGGAAATTCAATAGACATAAATATTTTTTTCAACATTCTCCTTGTACATATATTTAATAGTTCATTTTAACTTTTAAGTAACTTGCGTAGGTACCTATTATATTCATACATTATCACGTGTATCGTTACGAGTTTAGATTAATATACTCTTTAGCTTGTACATGCATTTTATTTTAACCACGTCCGTCTTAAAGCGTTATATAACGATATATGTAAATTGGAATATATTCCGCAATAATATAAAAGTGTTATTATAATTATTGTACGTGTATAAATTATATTTATACGCGCCTAAATTTACGTAAGTCGTATTTGGACTTTTCGACAGCTATAACTGCAGATGTATGCATATGTTAATAATTATATTACGTTACTATTATACGTCCTTCAATAACTGTTTCTGATCGGATACACATCAGTGGCGTCATTTGGGAGGGGGAAGAGGGATTCGTGCATTTTCCCCAATATTTAGCTCAATCTTAAATCGGCGCGTTTACGAAAAAAAAAACCGTATTGTTAATACGTACCTACCTATTAATTTGTTACTAAAATTTCAGTAAAAATATATCGAAAGTTAACCGCGGGAAATGAAACGTTGAGTGATTTTTTGGTGAATTTAGACGACGTTGTTGATAAGTATGCATTCGCTAAAATCGTTCTTATTCTCTTAACATATAATTGGCCTTGTTGTACTAATAATGTCACGACGTTTAATTAAATATTTTATTAAATTTTCGTTATTTCGCGGATTTCGTTATTATAATTATTATTAAAAAAAAAACGCTTCGTGGAGTTTACGATAATAATAATGTTAATACATTTGTATTAATCGATTTCTTTTTTAAAATTTTTTTTAAGTAAATATTATTTCGAAATAACAACGTTGATTTGAAGGAAAGACAATCAAAGATACACTATGTTTGACCATTGACGGTGTTGAATCGCGCGGTATTACGTAAATTCGTATTTACACAAGTCCGGAGTGGTGTGGGGGGGAGATCGGGAAAATTGCGTCGAAGTCGACGTTTCGGCTGTGAAGCCGGTAAATAGCGAAATGTCGGCCACCGTCTAGTAACCACTGACAGAACGCCATCGATGCGCGTAATATATAACATCGTGCACGGTACGGACGACGATAATTATATTATACGGCCGCGGGGTACGGATCGCCGCCGCACGTGCGTAAGGGGACACCACCGCACGCGAACAGATCGGCGGCCGCCCCGGCAGAACGGGCCGCGTGGGACGCGAACTGACGGCCGCGGCCGTGTGTACCGCCGCGTCGCGTCCGTCGTCGTCGTCGTCGTACCGACGCGCACCTGAATTGGACAGCGCGGCGTTTTTATATTATTATTATTATTATTATAGAGTCACCTCCGCAATAAACGCGACCGCCTTCGCAACTGCGGCCCACGGAGGACCGGTGTTGCCCACTTGGCGCCCTCCAAAAACGGCATCTGCACAAAACACGGGACGGACAGACGTGTCCACACATACACACACGTACGGAGTATATCGAACGGCCCGCGGATAAGTTGCGCGGTGTGAACGAACCCGCGTGCGGAGGTGTTGTTATCCCACACGCGGCCACCGCACATGGCGGAACGCTAAGGAAACGTCCGTTTTCCGTTATAAGTTTGTGTATTATACCGGGGCAAAAAGAGAATCCGCAATTTCGGTTTTCGTACTAGCCTATAACATTAACATATATATATATTTATATATGTTGAACGAACGAAATTTAAAAAAAAAACCCGCTCGGCATACTCCCGATTTTTATGCAAAGTTACCGTTATTCCGAACAGCAGTCCAATCAGCGCAGGACCGGTCATCAGGACGGTAGGTTGCCGCAAGTGTGGCGTCGAGCGCGCAGTTCCGAGACATACCACAGAAAGCTCTTACCGCGGAGGATTATTGTCTAACGGGACGAACCGTTTTCGGTAACCCTCGTGTCACGCTAGCGTATCTCGAAATTGAACGTAACGCGTAATTTTAATACTTAAACGTACGTAAATTTACCGATTTCGAAAATGTGTTTTCGTGCAATTTAATCCCTCGAATAAATCGTTCGTTAAAACGTTGAATATGTGGACGTTAAATGTAATCCATGGCGTCAACCGTAACGTGGTAATCGTTTCGTCGGATAACGAAAACTTTTTCAAAACGAGCGCGGACTGGGATACTACTCGAATTATTAGGATCGGCTCGAGTGCTGCGGCTCGATCTACGAAGATTTATATAACGACTTCGAACGTTCAATAATATAGACATAGATAATCTCGCGTTCAACAACCCGAATTACGTTGCACTTGAACCGTTTGGGAACCCACACACCCTTTTCCACCTCGTTGTCGCTACGCTAGAGTTTAAGAAACTAATAGTAAAACACAACAATCGGATAAATGCACGCGAGTTAGCGCCGTTATAAGTAATAGGACATTCAAAAATCTAACTACGTATATATTACACTTCCGGTAAAAGATTATTTTGTAGTAGGCGCACCTTTACAATTACTAAAATACTGACTCGTTGGCACACGGCATCGCGCATACACGTTTAGAGTGGCGAGTCACGTGCACGTACACGCAACTTGGAACCGTAAGCATTTTGTAAACTATGTCAATTTCGAACGAGGTCGAGCAAGGACAGATGTCCTGTTCTCCACCATTCAGCGTATGATATACTATAAATCGATCTATACGCAATATTTATCAAATGGACGTTCGAAATATCTTTCAAGTTCGAAGGACTATAATATGCGCCATTAACCGTTGCGTGTCGTTTGGACGTGCGCCAATATTCTATACAGAAGTTTAGATGACAACTTGTAGCGGCGTGTTTACACGGATTGTCGTCTGCAAATTTATAATTTAGACCATTTTCTAAGACGAATTTAAGGCGCGCTTATTTTTATTTTTAAATATCAATTAAACCATTCGCGGGGTTTCCTCTCAGTGGATGGTACATCACCACACGAATTTTAATTCTTTCGTCATTTTCATTACATAAATGTACACGCGCTCTCTGTATGCCATTAAACGAAACTATTATTATTCGTATATATATATATATATATATATATTAAATATAACGCTTATACGCGAAATACTCCTATATTTCATTTTCTATTTATGTAAATAGAATAATTAATTTTTAAAAATGACAAGAGAATTGCTAATTATAGTGTTTGTCTAATGTTTTTAACAATACGATATACTTGAAGAACCAAAGAGACCTATCTTACTTCCCTATACATCCTCCTTCATATCAATGATATATTGTACGTTATTACTTACCATTAACATTTTTCTAACGAATATCGAGAATTATTTTATTTTAGGTTTACGCTAAATAACAAAAGGTGTGATGAATACAAAATAATTACTTTACGTTATAATTGTTCATTACTCTACATCCTAATTAAACTTTACCAAATATTGATTTCGATTACTAATTGAAAGAATCGAAAATATATACGTGCCTATTATATTCCATGATAGGTTCATTTAAGAATAAGAAATATGCTCGTACATAATCCATTAGTCATATACATCTGGGCACTCCTCTTTCTTGAATAATTTTCTTTTTTTACTAAGAATAAAAATAATTCGTCATTTTTAACATCAATTTCCCAACATTTTAATTCTATTTAAATCGAACCACATACAGATCTACATTTAATTATACCAAATAATTTGTATATTAAAAATTAAAAACGAAAATTTTACAATAATAAAGGAAAATGTTTGCTTAAATAGATACTAAAAAAAAAATTTATATATATATATATAAGACCAATTAAATTCCAGGCATTATGTATTAAACACGAAATTAAGCTATTTTTTTATATCAAATAATGATCTTAAATGTCGCTATTAATTTAATAATATATTAATTTTCGATAATTCAATTTATAATTGTGTAAACGTACCAAATGTTAGTTATTAATTGTATACACGCCCACTTTGGATCTCTAAACAAGTTCTTAATACATTATTGGTTAATTTAGATTATTACCTAAGGTGTGGATAATTGACCAAGTTTTAATTATTTCACGACAAATTTTTTTATGTTTGGATTATGGATTGTAAATGTACTCAATTTCTTTATTGGACTACGCCGATTATGTGACAAAGTAAATGCTACTTAAAATTTCTATCAAAAAACATTGTTTCTTCTCAGACAAAAAAAAGCAACCATATATATAATAACTACACTTTATTGCACTCAATTGTGAAACTTCTTTTGTATAGTATGTAAAATAAATGAATGAATATAAGAATTTTTAACGTTTTGTAAGTTCATAGGTTTAAAACTATAAGGAAAATACTATGAAGTACTATTTTTTATTCGTCGTAAACAAAAATTTAACTTTTTCAAAACTATATATTTTTATAACAAGCCATGGTAAAATATTATGAAAAATTGAATATAATTTCGTTCATTTTTCGATAGCAATTAAACAAGAAAAGCCCTACCCATATATAACATACTTTTATAAAAATGTATTACGTTTTCTAAATGTCTCTATAGTAATATAATAACGATATTGCCGTAATAAAATAACTTCCTACGCAACTAATTTTACCAACCAAGTATTCAGCTAATCACCTGTTTGGTTTCTCAACTATTTTCAAATAGAAAACTTGACCATATGTTTCGAAAAGTTCTCGTTGTACATCTTTAAACGTTAGTTTAAGTCGATGTAGATCTTACTGAGGATTTTAATCAACGCGTTTATGCAATGTTTGCATTGTAATCATAAGGGATTGCATAAATACTTCCGCTGTATTAAAATTATACATATGTGTCAATGACATGAACGTATGTGCTAATGTAAAGACAATATGCTATGTGTTGAGCTAAGAATAGATTCTGACTTCTGAGGTTTGAATATATTAAATTCGTACGGATAAAGAAATAAAACATCGGTTATATTATACCTATAATTTAAAACTTACGCATATTAACACATATGTCATATAATAAAAATATCTAATAACAGACCTATTGTAATTATAAGGTTACCCGAGTATGGATTTAAAAAAATATTAATATCATCACGTTTAATAACCAATGTGTAATTAACTAATAATTATTAACTACACATAGATTTAGCATAGCTATAAAGCTGATCAATGATCATTAATGCGTATAATAATCTACACGGCGAAATTTTTTGTTCGCATCACAAAGCACTTGATAATCTATAGTTCAATAAAACATACAAAACATGTGGGCATAGGTTTAATTTATCTAAGGATAATGTGGAATAATTTATTAATTTTTTTTTTAGGGTTTTGAAATTAATATTTGTTTAACTGTTTATACAGGTTTTTAGAATACATTTTGAACTTTTTTTTTAAATGTATATATTTCTAAAACAAGGACGTTATTATTAACCCGAATTTAAAAAAGTATTGCCGTTGGATGACCTCTTATATCTGCACTTAATTTCGTGTGTCAATTTCTTTTCTTATTGACAAATATGTTTATTACAAATAAAAAATATTCACATATTGCGTATATTTAGTAAAGATTTAAAAAAAAGTATCTGGTATATAATACGTGAATAATTATATAGGCATGTATGTACTATTTATATTTAGGTTATTTAGATTGAATTTGTCACGTATATTTAATTGAAAATCATATGCATCATTAAACGAGTATACATATAAATATGTGATATATGTACATAAGAAAACAATTTAGTAAATGTATGACTCGTCACATTATTTTGTCCGTATTCGTTCAATATATCGAGATTTTTATTATTGTTAAATAATATCAACAGTGACAACACATGTTTACTACTACCAACTGATGATGTAAAATATTCTATTGTCTTAAATAAACTTACGAGTTATCAATACTTGTATTTACAAAAATATTTAGGGAGTTACACACACACACACACACACACACACACACACACACACACACACACACACACACACACACACACACACACACACACACACACACACACACACACACACACACACACACACACACATATATAAATATATATATTTATACTAGGACTTGGTGTGTAACTTTTCAAATGTGTGTTGTAGGAATGACAAAATGTATATACCAAAATGACACACCAATTATGGCCTTAAATTTAATCAATTTAAAAGATAATTTACGTTTCTCTTTTTAACAACCACATGCAAATTTAAAAAAGTATAACAATCGTAACTTACTTTTTCAAATACATATGCGTAGGTAATTTTTTAATGCAAAAAAGAAAACCAAATGAAACCCTATATATAGCGTTTTGTAAAGTATAATTGTTAGACATAACTTATAAGTAGCCAAAAAATATAATTTTAACCAAGCGTACGTATGTATACACGGCATTATTTACGTAATGTCGACTATATACGTTTCACGTTCGTGTCCCAATCCCAAAATCGGAGTAAAATAGGTGTTCGTGAACACTCCTACAATTTATAAGTAAAATTGTTTATATTAATTTCCTGTTCATAAGCGCGCATTGTGTCTTGACATCCTCACCGCCACCACAACACGCCGACTCGTGTTTTCTATATAAGTCCATATACGACAAAATAAGTAATAACGAGCGTGCGTGACGTAACGGAGCGGTTTTTGACAATCCAAAGAAATTCACTTTCTCCGCGCGTGGCACCACATCGACGACGATTACCGCTGACAGCCAATCCAGTGTACGCTTATTGAAGCACAAAGCCTTTATTCAAGTACTATATATATAAGTATCGTAGCGGTAGTAATTTTTGATCAAATTCATCGTAGTGGATATAAGTAATTTTTGTTTTTTGACGCATCCACGGACGCTTGATTTGCCTTCTTCACTACTCTCCCCCTGGTCACGAGTTTCATATAATATATTTAAAAGGTATCGCCGATTAAATACCGTATGAATACCATACCATATTCCTTTCCGCGCTGCGTCATTATAACGACAATGATAACTTGATAGTATTAAATACTGTATACATTATCGGAGGTGGTTGAAGATTTGATATGTTTATTGGTTCGATATAGAATGGAAAGAAATGCGACGAATAAAGAAATACGATTGAAACGAACGTACGTAAATACGCTCGAGACATACGCAATAATAATATGTTGTGTACGTTAATACCTATGCTATCGTGTGCGTTTGCCGCAGAGCGCGTTACTACAATATATAATACGCGGACGGTGAATCAGCCGGCGACATCAAGAATAAGCAACGAAAAGAGGACCTAGTGAAAAATACTCGAAAAATAAAATGAGTCAATCGGAAGACGTTTCGGGTAATGTATGCGTACACACACACGCACACCACGGACGTACAACGCGTGTTTGAAATATTGCAATCGACGGCGAGCCACTAAGTAGGCGTGACAATAGAGTGGGCATAGATGAACGAACGGATTATTTCTCTCACAACCGTCAAAAGAAAACGGCATCACGGAACGATATCATCGTATAATACCTACGCCAACAGTTACACTTTCGAAGCGATGCGAAAATTGTATTGGTTTTGCGGATTACGCTTTTGTTGTTTTTGACCTGTGAACATTTTTTTTTCCGATTGCTCGAGTGTTTCGATTTTCACGCGCGCTTACCCTTATTTCGGTAAAAAGTCGCGCACGAGTAGTACGTTATTTAACGTGTTTTTCGATTTCTCAATCGTTTTCTCGTGCGTATAAATAGCGAACATTGAATTTCGTTTTAGGTTACTTCGTTAGATATTAGGTGCCGAATTAAATTGCCCATATTCGCCGTATTTTCGCGTATCAAATTTGATTTTAAACCATATGGTAGGATATGCTACTAATTATTTGGAAACGCTTATACAGAAATTAATTACTTCATCAATAGTCCGATACAGTAATCCAAACACAAGATTGTTTATAAAATATCGCTAATTGTTTTCGTATACACTGAAAATTACCCGTCCAAATACCATATTATATTTTATATTTTTATGTAGGTACATATTTGATATTATTTACGATATATTTTTACACGTTTGATTAATGCTAACAAAATAATGTGTTAATAAAAAAAACAACTGAAAATTAAAGTGAAATCTTAACCTAACTAAACATGAAAATGACTTCCAAACTATAACCAACACATAGATTATCTTTAAACATTTAAAATAATTATACGAAATAAATTTCATTACTTTCATTGTCTTATAAATGGGTAGTTGTTATTCAAATAAAATATTGATATTGTGCATTAGCTTTTAATCTTAATTTTCAACTTAAAATGCCTTCCAAAGTTTTAAGTAATAAATAACAATTATAAAAAATTATTATACTACAATTTATTGTTAACCAAAAATAAAATTATTTATAAATATAATTTATATTGTGTTACATATTCATAACATTTAAAATATTATGGTATTAATAGTATAATAATAATGAGGTATTAATAGAAATTTAATAAAAAATTATATATATATATATTACCTACGTTAATAGTGAATAATTTTTACTGGCAAATTACACATGATCAATACTAAATACAAATTAATTTTTATTTTAACCTTGTTTGACTTAAAAATTACTTTTGTAAATTTAAATAAGTATTACAAATTGTTTTTCTATAAAATAATAACTTAAGTAAAAAAAATTTTAAAATTCACTGTTAATAAAATATATTACTATAGTTTCTCGTAAATTCCATAAATATAAGACACACAATTTTTATTGGATTGAATAACAAGGAAAATATACAAATAAAATAGACAAATTTTTTGTTTAATTTTCATTAATTTGCAATGAGGATTTTCTAGAAGCGGTATATAAATCATTAATGAGAGATTGTAGTAGTTAAATATAGTTGAATATTTTAGCAAACCTCCAAAGTTGTATCCACTATGTCCATATTGGAATAAGGAGTGTCTCCTAAATTCAAAACGTTTTTAATCCAATAAATTAATTTTTTATGAATAAAACTGTTAGTGCATGAAAACGAGCGTTAAGTATTAATCATTTCGACTTTATATAAATATTCCAGGTTAGTTTTTTGCTAAAGACCCAAATATTTAACGGTATTGAGAAAAGAAATTTGGTGAATTATCTACTGTTATATTTGAATAGAAATATAAAAATATAGAAACTCTTTTAAAATGAAGGTCATATGGACAAATTTATTATGGCGTTATTTGGTATCATTCAGGCATTAAATTTAAATAGAATTGTAAATTAAGCGATATAAATAATGGATCGTTATAAATTAATAATGACTATCAGTGACAAAAATATCATCTTTAGGTACTCCAGCGTTAGCTACAACTATATCCGAAATTGCCATATTAGCACTTTTAAAAGTGTATAGTCCTATCATACGTCTTTAGAAAATTAGATTTAGTGTTTTAAAAACTTCTATTACTTCATTATAATCAACTGCATAGCCATTGCCCATTAAAACACGAATATAGTATAATGTATTTAATAAAGCGACTAAAAAATTTAAATTGATCTATAACTCAAATACAGCAAATTACAATAACGAAAACTCTCATGGGTAAATTTTCTATTCGATGAAGAATTGTTGAAGTACCTTAAGAAATATTGAGCAATGATAAAAAAATATCACATGTAATATTACACGTTACTGTTAAGTAACTTCGTCCTAATCCACTACGTGCGCGATTGTCAAAAATTGTACAGTTGAGAAGACCCGTTCACCTCGGATCATGTTAGCAATTTTCATAATATTTAATTATTGTAAATGTCACGAATAAAGATAAAATTTGTTTTAATTCATGATACATATTACAATTAAATATTAAATTAACACTACAATCACTCAATTTGTGTATATTATATACGTTTTGAATTAAAACTACAGATTTAATTTAAAATAGAAAAACTTAAATATGTAACACTAGGCGATGGGTGGTAAAACTGTAATAGTCCATTATGAAATAATTACATGACAAAAACTTAGTAGATTTTGATAATTCAGAAACAACAAATATAATAGTGATACTTTGTTTTAACATCTAACAAATTTAAGTTAACTTGTTTTTCATTTTGGTCGCGTTTGAGAATATTGATCTCGTGATTTGTAAACATCTTTTTAAATCGTTCATTATAAACAATTATATATTAGAAATAAATCGAAGATTAATAGTGTTCTTCGATACATAGACTGATTAATTATTCACCATAACTTCATCCGTCAACTTATTCTCTAAAATGGTAAATATGTCTGGATAATCAAAAATGTTCCATATTGAGGCTTAAATATTAAATTATATGTTTTAGGATGCATTTATGATGATTCAACGCAAAAAACTAACCATATTCACTGATGCCAAAGACAACATACCTGTTTATGAACTTAAAAAAATAATCGCATGTTAGTATATTTATTTTTATCATAAATAACTATATTGAGTTCACGTTAAAAAATGTATATTATATAATTTTCTAAACGTTTCAATTTATAATATAAATTAATACATGTCATAATTAAATGGATACATTTGAAACATGAATGTTGATTAACTTACTATAATTTTTTTTTCTAAAGAGTTACTTCTATGACTGAGGGCATATTAGAACTGATTATTTTCTATAAAAAGAAGAATATTTTTTGATGATACATTTAATTGTGACGAATAATTTATTTTACAATTTCCGCTGATTTTAATAGTATCAATATAAATTTCATTTGTAAATGAACTGTTTTTCATTTACATAATAAACATATTTGTATATTATTAAATTACAAAATCTTATTTTTTGCATGAAACATCAATTAAAATTCGTTCTAAAAATTAAGTAAACGTCTATTCATATTTTATTTTGCAAACAGTTAAGTTAAAGACAAATTTCACTATATTTGAGATTAAATGAAATTTGAAATCTTCGCACAATTTATTTTTTAATATTTAAGGCCATAAAAAATATTGCTTTATTGTGAAAATACACTTTTAATCCAAAATAATTATTAATATATTAAAATAATATAATAACTACTATCTTCTTCCTTGCCTTATTCTCCCAGCTGTTTGGAGTTGGCCACCTTGGCCTTCAACCTCCACATCTTTCATGCAGACACCCGCAATCCCATTCAACCACTTCTTTGGTCTTTCAATATAATAATTACGATTCAAAAATCTTCGTCTCGAAAGAGAAATCAGCTATTTGAGGTTGGTCACCTTAGTCCTCATATTACACTCAATCGCATTCAACCATTTCTTTAGTCTTATTCTTCTTTCTTCAACGCTCAAATCCATAATTGTTTTTACTGCTTCTGATTAGTTATATATTATTTAAAAAAAAATTTTTAAAAGTAACTATATTATTAACTTATATTTTAGGTATTATAAAAGTGTCACCACAAAATCAACAACTGTACTACAAAGATGAGATTATGGATGAATCAAAGACTTTATTAGATTGTGGTTTAAGTTCTACCGTTGCTAAGGCACAAAGTCCAGCTACTATTGGTTTAGCATTGAAGTAAAAAATATATACATTAAAATAATATATTTAATAATTTGTGTCATTCGATATTTGCAGAATGGATGATGGAGATTTTGAGCAGTTAGAAATGGTTCCATATTCATCACCTCCTGAATTGCCATATGTCATGAAAAACCAAGAAACCAATGGTCAAGAACCACCTATGTAAACTATTCACAAAAAGCCTTACCACAAACTCCTAAACTTTATTTTAATAATTAATATAAAAAAAAAAGTAAAATAGCATTTGAATTTGATTTGTAAGTTTTTTAATATACCAATTGGTTATAATATTTTTTTACATAAAATGATTTTATATTTTCTTTAATTCAGTAAATACAAAAATGGTAACACTGTTTTAAACAGACAAAACAATACACAATGGCATTACATTTAACAGCGTAATTTGTTTTACAATTATGTAATTAAAAAAAATTGTTCAAATAAAATTTCGGAAACAAAATCGATGCAATATATTTGATATTTTAATTATAAAACCAATATGTATACCATTTATTTTCTATATTAAATGAAATATTGAAAATAAAGTTAATAAACATTACAATTATTTTTGTTTGATGATAAAAATATCGAATTTATCTATTTTCATGTATTCTTATTAAAAATTCCGATAAAAATAAATAATTAATATTGTTAAACACTATTTTCTTAAATGTAGTAAACTATAAGGACAATAAATTATAATTTTGCTCCAATAATGTTGACTAATTTAATAAGATACATATTTTAGTAATAATTTAATTATTGAACAAATACTGTAATCTGTTGTCTACATAAAAATATATTTGTAGTTGAGGAACAAATTGATAAAATAAGTAATAAAACTGTTGAAAAATACTTATAAAACAACTATTCTAGTATATATTGTTATGAAAAGATAATTTTTCCCTATTAAGTGGTAAATTAATTTCCTATTATAACTGATCAATATTCAAACATGTATAATTTTGACAGGATTATAAAGATTACTACAATTATAGGGATTAAAAATTGAAAAATCCCAGATATTTATAATTGAAATACGTTATTTAATATGATACAAGTACACTCGAACTTGAAATTCCTACATTTAAATTTCCTATGAATTCAAGCCGCATGCGCAGGAAACAGGCGCATTGATCAACAAACGTACAATGTACACGAACATGTCAAATGATAATTTGATAGAACGTCGCTGATCAGTGTAGCAAGTGGCGACGACGCGTTAGGACATGGTTTGTTGTTGTCGGTTATTATCATAAATCGGCTTTTCTTCCATGATGTTCATGACGCGCAATGGCGGTCGGTACGCCAATACAATAAATTACCGTGAGATGATTGCGATGAAAACGCCAACGGGAAATCGTTAACTGATCGAGTGACGATTGTTGGCCATCCCTGTACCAATATATTAGTCTCGAGGCAGAGTTCCAAATAAAATTGGTCACGCGACTCCCAGCCGAATAGCCGTGTGCTGAACATTATTTATCAGGCGTACGTCGGCAGTAACGATAGGCTCTGACGAACGGTTGTTTGTAAAGAATAGATAACGGAAGAAAACCAGCGAAAATCTAGAAGTTTTTCATCATTTATCAATCGGATACCGATCCAGGTAAGCGAAATTTTCAACAATTCAGATATTTCACGGTGATAATTTTGTTGCATGTCGTGATAGTGAATCCGATAATCATTTTTTCCCCCCCGGGTCGATTATGGTTTTTTGCTCGTTTACTTACCCCACCACCACCTCCACCTACACGTTTGTGGGTCCCAACACTGTTTCACCAATCCTACATACTATACCCGTCCGATAACACGACCGGTTGGAGGGAAAAATGTACACCTACTGCGTATATCTTTCTAATAACAATAATACCACTCATTTGTTTGTTATTTTTTTTTTATTTTGGCTCATCGCTGATATAGTGATATCGACTCCTAACATAAATGGTTGTGTATTAATTTTTTTACACAATAATTATTATCGGTGTGAGCCTGAGACTTCGATTTATAAGCTTTAACTAGTATGTGAAAATAATAACCGCATGTACAATGTTTATTAAGTGAATATACTGTTAGCTTGGACATAAACAAATTTATGGTCTTTTTTTTCTGCAATTTGTTAACAATTTCGGATGAAATTTAAGTATAATTACATTGATGTAGAATATACTGTTAAATAAAATCGCGATATTCAATCGAATATTTAAAAGTTTATGATATTTGCTTTTTACGACAATATAGCTTTGTTAATATTGAAAAACTGTTTTGTTTTAAATCATAATTTTGATACGAATTATCCGTGAATAAATATTTCTATATATTTTTTCATTTCAGATAAATTTATTTCACAATGTCTTGTTCAAAAATTACTGAAAAAGCGGACGAAGAACCAGAAGATGAAGAATCAGATGACACTTTAGTAGTAGTTGTTAAACCTGATGGTACAGTTGCAATAGATCAAGAGATGTTTAATAGAGTTTTAAGTGAGTACTATATTGATATGCTAGAAATTGAATGCTCAATGTATAACTTAACATTTGTAAATATATTGTTAATTTTTAAATCATTTTTGTGGCATTGATAATGGACAACTAAACAAAGATATAAAGGATCTTAAAAGTAAAAATTTTTTGTTACAATGTGTATATATATATATATATATATATATATGTAATGTGTGATGAACATTTATCTTACTTTTATCACCTTGATTTTTATAATTTTATAAAATATATGCATTTTATTTAATTTATGTAACTAATCATAAATTATAACATTAAATTACCTATTAAATTAATCTTTTATAATCTCAATATTTTTAAAATATAGATAATAAAAACCATCTACATTTTTTAATATTTAGGTCTAAAACCTATGTAACCATTTCCATAGGTTTGGTAATAAGTATAACATCAATAATTTAAAATATAACCAGTTCCTTATATTAATTTGTATTTTATAGAAAACAAAAAAGAAACCATGAATATTATCCATTTTGAAAACAGCAGTAATACAGGCATAACAACAAATCCAGAAAATGGAGAGCCAGAAATAAATTTGACCGTTCAAGGTTTTTATCCATCTATTTCTACCAAAGAATTCTTGTCTCAAGGTAAGATAGCATAAATATTTAAAATTTTCTATCTATTAATTATTATTATTAATAATATTTTATTGTCCCAAATTAGTTATACATAGTGAAAAATTAAACCCGGTTTGGTTAAATTTGAGTGCTGAACAATTAGACTATTATTTTTTGATATTTTTAAAAGGTTTAGTTAAATTGTGGTTAATATTCTAGTTATAATTTGCTAGATGTTATTAAATGTGTAATCAAATATGATAATTGAAGATTCTTTAATTGGTTATTAACTAATAGACATATAATTGTTTTCTACAGGCATTTTACACAACGAGAAAAATGATATGTCAAAAAATCCAATACACTTAGACCATTGTTATTATAAAGATTATCCGCCAAACACATCAGAGTATACTAAAACTAATATCAGTTCTAAAAATACTCTTTCATCTGGAATACATCATATTACTAGTAAATAATTCTTTTCATGTATTTTAATTATATTATTTCAATTTCTTAATGTTTTCAGAAAAAATATCACAGTCACAAATTCTAAATGAAATTGAAGAAATTGAAGAGATTACAGTTTCAGTAGACGAAACCAAAATTAATTTGGATCCTTCCTCTTTGCATAGAGAAGGTAAATAATATGAGTTATAAATTAATTTGATTGTTTCCTTTTCATGTTTTCAATTTTTTTTAGATTCAAAATCTGATGTACCAAAAACAACTATATTACATAATCTTCAGGATAATACATCGAACACTAAAAAGATATTTAATTTAAAAGTTTCGAAGGTATATAAAAATATTAATAAATTAAAAGAAACTGTTTACGCCCTAAATTGAAATAAATTTATATTTATTTAGAATGACAAACCAAGAACTAAATGTCCTATGGTTATAAAAAATGTGGCAATCAGAAAAAAATCTGATGAAATTCAAAGTACTCAATCAAATGATGTACCTAGAAATATAAAAACAATTAAACGTCTATTACCAATAGTAAGTATCACGTATTTATAATTTAATAATTACAAAATGTTCTGCTTAATGTAATTAAATTTGTATAAAACACGAAGTTTAAATATATTATATCTTAGTCCACTATAAAAAGATAGGAATTTTATTTCATTAAGCTGTTAATTCTATAAAATAAAATGAACCGTATTTAAATGGAATGTAGTTTTAAAAAAACAGTTGATTACAAAAATTGTCATATTAAGCAGAACTATATTAAGGTAAGATAAGGTGGTAGTTGATATAGCTATATCTCCAGGGTTTTATTTAACAAAAATACTTGACTGCAGTATTCTTTTAATATGTTACTACATCATTTTATTTAGTAATTTAAGAATAAATAATTTATTTTCTAGAAACCTGTTCGATCAACAGTTCAAGTAAAAAATAATCGCCAAAAAAAATCGGATGTTGTTGTAGATCAAGTTTTACTGCAAGCTAATGAATTAATTCGCCAATCAAGTATTGAACCTAAAAAATATATACAAAATCAATTAATGTTTAAAAAGAATAAAGATAAACTTGGGAATACTGAAAATTCTGTAGAATTTTTATCAGCTTCACAAAAACATGTTAAACAACAAATACTAGATGTACCTGAATTATTTTCTTCTCCTGATATGATTATAGATAATAATAAAACGTCCATAAAAACTGAGAATATAGAAATAGACCCCAAAATAAATATCGAACAAGTTGATAATATAAAAATAGAAAACCCTGTTTCTAAAGATATAGAACGAATGATTGTAAATAATGAAGAAACTATAGGAGTACGAAAAATTTCTAATAAAATGAAGGATAATCCGGTTGAAAACACTGTAAATAAAACAGTAGAAGATATATTAAATGATATTAGTTCCAAAATAGTCAATGAGACAGATGTAATTGATGAAAATTTAATAGATGAATTAGCTGATCTTAATGAAGACCTTAACTCTGTATGTAAAGTAAAAAGTATTAAATTTGTTTGAAACTAATTTTTTTCTTTTTTCAGTCAAATTTTGTTGCTCCATCTAATTCTAGTCATGATTTAATGAACAGATTATTATCAGATGATAGTCTTAATCATAGTGATAAAAGCAACTTGAAAATATTAGATACAGATGATAAACCAAAAGGTTCTACAATAATTTATGGAAAATCTGGTAGAATAGTAACGTTACCTCCAATTGAAACTCCAAAAACTCGATCTTTAGTAAAAAAAGAAGTATGTTATTTTGATTCAATAATGTCTTGTCCATTATTTTAGACACATCTTTTTCAGAATGCAGATGCTAGTACAAAAGATCAAGGAAGACAAAGACATTCGTCAGAAAAGTAAGTATTTAATTTTAAAATTTGTTTTTGTAGTTATAATAAAATTATTATTTTAGTTCACGTAGTATAAACGAGTATAGTGAAGAATCAGATACTGATAAAGAAGGAAACATGACTTCAGAAGATGATCCAAACAGACTTTGGTGTGTTTGTAGAAAACCTCATAATAATCGGTAATATATATATATATCAAATTATAAAAAAAAAAAACATTTTAATTATATATAATTGTAAACATTTCAGATTTATGATATGTTGTGATACATGTGAAGATTGGTTCCATGGAAAATGTGTAGGTATTACAAAATGTTTGGGTGAACAAATGGAAGCCCGTGGTGTTGAATGGAATTGCCCACCATGTAAAAAAAAAAAAACCGAGGAAACACGTAAAAAAAATGAAGGAGATAAGAAATTAGTAGAAGAAAAGAAAAATAAACCTAGTACAAAGACAATACCATTCAAGAAAACTGATTTAAAAGCAATTAAAAGTCATCCACAATTACAACAAGATTGTGTTCAGTGTAATAAAGTTATTGAAGGTATAGCAATGGGTTTGTTTTGCAATGAGAAATGTTTAGATAAGCATATTGAAGACAGTGTAGTTGCTATTAAAGCATGTTGTGCTTCAGAATCACCCGATATTATTTTATGTGACAAGAAAAACAGTAGATTAATCACTGGTATGTAATCATTATAATATGTCATGACAATATAAATTTTCGTTTATAATATTACTATAATATAATGCAATAAAATGTATATATAAATTAATAACTGTCGAAATAAATATGTTACAGGTGAACAAGCTCCGAAATTAGCAAATTTAAAACAATGGATGAAAGAAAATCCAACATTCCATATTTTAAAACCTTCAGGACCACCTAAACCTAAACTTTGTAAACCATCTCCAAAATCTCAAAATATCCTCAAATCAACCCAGAGTACATTAAAATTTATTAAGAATGATAATGAGAATCGTCTTAAAAGACCATTCCCTAATCCAGAAAAACATAAAGCAAAAGAGATTAAAAGAGAATTTGATGTTTCAGAATTACTACAACCTGATAAAATGAAATTAGTATTTGTTAAAAAAGATACATCAAAATCAATATTACCTCAAAAAGATCTTAATAAACATACTATACAAAAAGATTCATCAAAATCAATACAACCAGTTACACAGATAAAAGCTCCTTTAATAACAACTTCAAAAGTAACTGATGTGCACAAAGTTATTAAGAAAAAGCCAGAATCTGTTAAAAAACCTGAACCAGTAAAAGAATTTGTGAATGAACAAAAGTGTGAAAACCAATTACGTTCTAATGTTAAAAATTCATTATTAGAAACATTGAGAAATAGAATATCTGTAGAGCCAGAATTAAAAAAAACTGAGGAAAACTTGGAGGAATTAATCTCTAATATTGAAGAAGAACTTTTTAATCTATTTGGTAAGGTTGATCAGAAATATAAAACCAAATATAGAAGCTTATTATTCAATATAAAAGATCCAAAAAATTTAAATTTTTTCAAAAAAATTATGTTTACATGGGTTACACCATATCAATTAGTACGTATGACAGCTGACGAAATGGCTTCTCAAGAATTGTCTGAATGGAGGAAACGAGAAAATAAACATCAAATAGAGATGATCCGGAAAACTGAATTGGATATGATGAACCAATCAAAAGCTTTACTAATGAAGACTCATAAAGGAGAAGAAATTATTGAGTCTAGGGATAATAAGGAGACCATAGTGTCAGAACTTAATCCCGATATAAAAGTAGAGGAGAAAAAACCACAAATTGTACTCAAATTGACAAAAGATAAAAAGAAAAGCAAATATAAAGAAAGTGGTACTGTTCACGATCGTAGACATCATAAATCTAGCAGAAATCGTCATAAATCACATAAAGATAAAAAACATAGGAGTAGTGATCGAGATAAAAGTAGAGACAAAAAAGATAGGAAGGTTGAAAAAATTAAAAAAATTGAGAATAATAACGATGAAGGCAGTGATAAAATAATCGTTCGTAAAGATGAAGACATTAGTGACAGAGAACCAAGTTCTACTGTTGTAATTGCCACTCCACCTCGCATGGAAGAAGAAGTGAGTCCTATATGGAAAGGGACCATAAATTTTACAGATGTTGCAAGGTGTAATGTGACCATGTCCAGATTATCTGGTAATATAAATGGTTTAAACAAGGAACTTACTTTAACAGTTCTAGAATGTGTCGGTAGAATTAAACAACATACAGTTTGGGAATACATGGGTAAATTAAAAAAAACTGGAACCAAAGATATTATTGTAACAAAATTGTCAGCTGGTGGAATAGAACAACAAATGTCCTATTTAAGTCTTTATCAATATTTAAGTGCAAAGAATCGCATAGCAGTTATTGATAGTAAACCATTCCCAAACATAAAAGATTTTTATATATACCCACTTGGTAGTCATAGTCCTATTCCTCAGGTGTTATTACCATTAGATGGTCCAGGTGTAGATGACTACAGAACACATTTATTATTGGGAATAATAGTAAGAAATTCGAAGAAACCTTCAGTTCTACCATGGAAATCATCTGAAAATAATTATGTTTTACCCAATATTAACGACACATTAGCTTTACCTCATCTTAAACCTGCTTTACCAACATCTGGTCAAGATAATTATTCACCAAAAGAAAGTTATACTCCTCCAAGATCACCCACTAATAAGATTCTTAGCTTACCAACACCAATTTTACCGCTATCTTCAGGTAATGTATAAACGTTTAAATTATAACTATAATTTTAATTTATATGATAATGACGATGAATTTCAATTTATATATTTTTAGTTTTAACTGATGAAGATCTGCCTTATATACCTGGGGAAGAAGAACCATATTCACCAGTTGATGAAGATATACCTAATTTATCTGATGACATAAATACTACTACAAGTATTCATCAGCAAATGGAGGAATTAACAAGAAAAATTGAAAAAGAAAAATTAGTAATACAGATTTTAAAGAATTCTCAAAATTCAATTGTTGATGTTAGTATATTACAATAATTCATTGTTTTTAATTTGACTAATTTATGATTCTTTTATTATGTAGCCACTGGATCCAGATGAAGAAGTATATAGTCCCACAAGTGAACTAACCCCCTTGACAACAGACATTCAACTACCTAGTAATATTAAAGATATACTTTCATCCATTAATACGAAAGAAACGCATTCAACCGAGGCTGAAATTTCTAAAACTTCTTCAGAAGAAAAAAAATGCAGAGATCCTCGCCAACGAATTCCAACTATAACTTCTGAGCCTCCACCACCTGGACTTGAAGATGAATTTTCTCTACCTTATAATTCTGACACAAATTTACCTCCACCTAATTTTACGACTTCATACAGAGCACCAATAAATTATATTGCACCTATGCCTTATCCTTACCCTCCACCTAGTTATATACCTGATGTGTACCCAAATCAATATGGGTCTCAGCAACCACATCCACCTCCACCATCAATGGTCATAGATCAAGGAAAATATAATAATTATAATCAGTCTAGTTATTCGTACAATCATACTTATCAACAACAATCTTTACCAAATTATTCTAAAAATAAAAAAGGTTCAGGATTTTGGGCCAGTGGTAATTCTAAAAATGAACCCAAGAAAAAGAAGTTTAAAAAGTCGGGTGATCGAAGAGATAAAGGTGGTTCTTGGAGACGTACATAATCGTTTCCTAAAAATTATATACTTGGGTTATATTTTTTATTAAAATTTTATCTTAATATTGTTTAAAATTTTTGAAATAATTTTACACAATTTCTTATGACTTATGTAAACCTTAT
This sequence comes from Geopemphigus sp. TES_GeoC_2020, assembly GCA_025469175.1. Classification (NCBI taxonomy): domain Eukaryota; kingdom Metazoa; phylum Arthropoda; class Insecta; order Hemiptera; family Aphididae; genus Geopemphigus; species Geopemphigus sp. TES_GeoC_2020. The sequence goes on along the minus strand of JAIPRN010000309.1, from coordinate 20,572 downwards.
GTGTATATATGTTATCCGTATAAAATTGTTATAAATTTTATTGCTATATATAGTTAAATATAATTTTAAAACGTTATAAATAAATTTACAAAATAAATGTGAATTTATTCTATGAGCACATTACAAATTGCACTTAAATTATACTAACTGAAAAACTTATAGTGAATAGTGGTTACAAAGAAGTTTTGCTACAATTTATTTTTAAACTAAATATTTTATTATAAAATTAGTGTGAATCAAATCGTAATTTAATATTTTGTCCATTACCAAAATCACGTTCATTGATCGGTGTTAATTTTTTTTATATAGTTCTAAATATATGTAAACATAGATAAAGTAGATGAACTTCATTGGACTATAATATTTATGATCATGTTTGGTGTACTATTTTTAGTTTAGTCAAATTAAATGAAAATGTTTATTTTAAAACGTCTATTAGTACGTAGTTTTATTGCATAAACTAAATTTATAAATATTGTGAGGTTGTTAAATATAAGTATTTTTGTGTTTAAGGTATTTTTATTCAGTGTATTATTTGAGCATCATGTTAATAGGTAAAAAATATTGACCTTAAAAATTCTTGATCATCTACGAGCAAATCATTTGACCAAATAATTTAATATTTACAATATAATAGATTATTAATTATTATAAACTATGGGATAACGAAATATAGGAAAAATCGTAAACAAATTTACAGTATAATTATTGTTTAATGATAGAAAGGTTAGACATTTTTTATAAAGAACTAAATGTTTATCATCAAGGGGAAAAAAACTTTTAAACATGAATAATAGATTTAATTAATGTTATGGGTGTCTAATTTTTTCTCTCCAAATTTCTTTATTCTCCTTAAATACGATCGCGGTTAACTTTAATCAATTGTTTTCTCATTTAATGATTACATTGAAGAACATAAAATGCATATTTGTTAAATTATAAACTGTCGTTTATAATTAAATATCTTATTGTCCATTTGTTATAAATTAAAAATTAAAATATACCTAAAGTACCTAAACTTCGCTAACGTAATTGTGAAAAAGACAACTTTATTAATTTATGTAGAACCCTTTGAAATTTGCGCCATGTTATTAGTTCCGGTATTTTAACATGGTATAAGGTATCGAACACACATGGTTATCAATTAGGATTACAAAGATAAAATATATTGTCTTTGTTAAATGTTTAAATGTATGGAACTCATAAAGAACGGGAAAATATAATTTACCTTCAATAGAACTTTTAACATACTTCGCTAATTTTTAATTATTTAAACGATAAAATGATCAAAGGTAATTTATATTTAATACAGATACCATGTACCACACTGTCAACAAAAACAACTTTATTTAGTCACAGATAATATTGATTATATTCCACATTACGATGCAATAACATTACCGAGGTATTGCGTAATTACCTAATATTTCCAAGATCAGTCATTGAGATTTTAGAAAAGTGTACCTGTTTATGTCAGATCGATTAAAAATTCTAATTCCGTACGTTTTTCATCAAGAATATGATTGATAAACGTTTTATTTCCCATGAGACAACTACGTGGTCAATAATGGAAATTAGACTATCAATAGAAAATAATGGCATCCCAACCGTTAGTGCAATATCTACCTTGCTTTATGACATTATCGTACTTACGTATGTAAAAATTAATTGTATCGCGGTATTGTAAAAGCAGTCAAAAAATACGTAGTTTATTACTAAGAAAACAAAATCTTAAACATTTTGTTACTAGTATTACATCAAACCAGCAATGCATACTAGAATACGCTGAATTATTGAAATACTAAATGTCGTTCCATATAATATTGATGATTGACTAAGTGATATACTATAATGATAATTATTATTTATAAATTAGTCGAGGGAGAAAATAAATGACCACAAAATAATATTACTTTGATAACACTGATAACAAAATTTTAATTTGTTAAATCGGTTGAAAAAATTCTGTACTATTTTAATTTTATACTTATTTTATTTTTAATTAAAATTGTTTGAACATATTAAAATAATAAATCGTATAGATATTACATATAACTTATATCGCACTAAGTTAATATATTCAAATTCTAATACATAAAATAAGAATTATGCCAAAATATTCTTAATATTGAAAACTCGTCATTTTTAATTTATTTTCGTAATATATATAAATAGAACAGAATTATTTTAAATATTAATTTACTTTAAATTATAATTTAAATATAGTATTTGCAAATTTTAAAAAAAAATGATTTTATTTTTGATAAAATCAATTAAACTTGAAACCATAAATAGTTTATTAGTATTTTTAAGCTGTTGAAATTTTCTTTTAATCAAATCAGTTAAAGCTATAAATATATCTATCACACATACATACATACATACATACATACATATATATATATACTGATAACTATATTATTAACAATTGGTTATTTTTAAATTGAAGTTCTTAATATTTATTAAAAATTATAAAATGCAGAAAATTATGCAATTTAAAAATAATTATTTTAATAAGCACAGACTTCTAATCTGATAAGCACATAATACCTTATACAATATTTAATATTTCAATTACAAATTAATATTAATTTAGTTCAATTATATTTGTAATATTAGAAAACAATATATTCAATACCTCATATTCAAATATTATTTTACAATTTATCACTTGATGTACAAAATCATAACAATAATTAAGATTCAATGTATACAATACAATTATTAATTAATTGAGAATCTAACTAATATATTAGTCAGTATTAAAATTAATGCATATAAATGCCTATAGATACTATATTAATGAAATTAATATGGGAAAATATGTATAACGGGTTTATAAT
>JAIPRN010000309.1:0-17715 GCA_025469175.1 Geopemphigus sp. TES_GeoC_2020 | reverse complement strand
GCACATAATACCTTATACAATATTTAATATTTCAATTACAAATTAATATTAATTTAGTTCAATTATATTTGTAATATTAGAAAACAATATATTCAATACTAAGACATAAGGTAATACCTCATATTCAAATATTATTTTACAATTTATCACTTGATGTACAAAATCATAACAATAATTAAGATTCAATGTATACAATACAATTATTAATTAATTGAGAATCTAACTAATATATTAGTCGGTATTAAAATTAATGCATATAAATGCCTATAGATACTATATTAATGAAATTAATATGGGAAAATATGTATAACGGGTTTATAATTAATGTATGACAAAATTAACTTTTAAATAATTTCTATTAAATCCAATATTTTCAAATGTATTGTTTCTGTCCAATTTTTGTTAAGATTTTATTAATTTATTATATGATTAAATTTTATAATTAGGATTATAAAAGAAACAACATAATGATGATAAAATAAAAATTTAATCTAACAGGCCATGTAGACATTGCAAGTTTAAAAATATTTATAATTAATTAATTTAACATTTAGTCTTGTTGCACAAAAGGATTAGCAATTGCTTCCATACCATCAACAGGACAAATTAGTACAATTGATGTACCTCGACAAACAACTAAACCTAAAGTCCTTGTATCTTCAGTCAACTTCATTGGTTCATCAGGATCACGTAAATACTCAAGAGTATTATCTAATACTAAATTAACTAAAGGATCAAATCCTTTTAGAATACCAGATACTTCACGGCCTCCTGAAAATTTCACCCTTATAGCTTTTTCTAAATACCTAAAAATACATAAAGTATGTTAATATATAATTTACTATAAGAAATGTTATTGAATTTCATTTAGGGTTAACTTACCTCGTTAAATCTAAAATACTCTCCTTTTTCTTTTTTTCAGGCGCTGCGGTTGCTTCTTTAGCACTCATTATATTTATTTTATAGCAAATTAATTATAGCGAGGATCAATTTCTTTTAAAATTGCAAACATAAACAACCATTAACACAATAAGTCATAGATAAAGTTTAAATATTTTATTGTAAATACTAAATTATTATCAAACATGTTTATAAACATAACCTACAATTCTATTAGCAACCAATATACATTATCAAGGATGCCTATAACCAATGTAATCACTGTTTCCTATGATTATATTCTGCATTGATACCATGCTATTTGTGTAATTCGTACATAACCATAAACTATAATTTGAAATATTGCTTTTTGGATCTCGGATATCCTTTTGTATTTTGAGTTTGAATTTGAACTTTGTTGTAAAGTAATCTTGTTTTAAGGAGTAGAGTAATAGTTTGAATATTAGTGAATTAAGTGATTGAATCATTATTAAACCATAAAGATGTCTGAAGAGAAAAGTAAGTATTTATAAAATGAAATTTATGAGCAATTATTTTTAATAACTTGTTATTCATAGTTCCTGAAGATCTGGACTTAGAATCTAAGATTTTAGCCGAGGACAGAAAGTTTTCCAGTCTAGAAGGTCATATATGTGAAAATACACTAAAAGGAATATTAGATATGGGATTTACAGTGATGACTGAAATTCAAGCAAAGACTATTCCACCCTTATTAGAAGGTCGAGATTTAGTTGGAGCTGCAAAAACAGGCAGTGGAAAAACATTAGCTTTTTTAATTCCTGCTGTTGAATTAATTTATAAGCTTAAATTTATGCCCAGAAATGGTACTGGTTGTATAATAATTTCCCCTACTAGAGAATTATCAATGCAGACATACGGCGTATTAAAAGAGCTTATGAAACACCATCATCATACTTATGGTCTCTTAATGGGAGGAGCTAATAGACAAACAGAAGCTACAAAATTGTCTAAAGGTAATCTATTGATAAAAATTACTTAAAATCTAAATTTTTTTTAATAGAAAATTCAGCAATCTGTATTTTAATATTTATGATAGTGTAAGATTATAGATAAAGAAAATAAATACAAACTTCATAAATATATTAAATTTCTTAAAATATAACAATCAATTTTTGTTTATTAGGAATAAATATAGTCGTCGCAACTCCTGGAAGATTATTGGATCATTTACAAAATTCCCCAGACTTTTTATATAAAAATCTTCAGAGTCTCATAATTGATGAAGCGGATCGTATTTTAGATATTGGATTTGAAGAAGAAATAAAACAAATTATAAATTTGTTACCAAGTATGTTCTAATAAAAACGTTTTAGATTATTTAATTTTTATAATTTTTTTTTTTTTTAGAAAGAAGACAGACAATGTTATTTAGTGCAACTAAAACACCTAAAACTGATGCATTAACTACATTTGCTTTGAAAAAAGAACCAATTTATATAGGAGTGGATGATAGTAAAGATGAAGCTACAGTTGAAGGACTAGAACAAGGATATGTTGTATGTCCATCTGAAAAACGCTTTTTATTGTTGTTTACATTTTTAAAAAAGAATAGAAAGAAGAAAGTTATGGTATTCTTCAGTTCGTGTTTGGCAGTAAAATATTTCCATGAATTATTAAATTACATAGACTTACCTGTTATGTGCATTCATGTATGTAATTGTATTCATGATATTTATATTTGTATAATTTATTATTTAATTTCGTTTAGGGCAAACAAAAGCAAGAAAAACGAACAACTACATTTTTCCAATTTTGTAATGCTGAAACTGGTATATTGTTATGTACTGATGTCGCAGCACGAGGATTAGATATACCACTAGTTGATTGGATTGTTCAGTTTGATCCTCCAGATGATCCCAAAGTATGTATATACAATTTATCGTAATTTCAGTAATAACCACGATTTAAATATATTTTATATTTAAAGGAATATATCCACCGTGTGGGACGTACAGCTAGAGGTGAAGGTAGTAGTGGTCATGCTCTATTAATTTTACGCCCAGAAGAATTAGGATTTCTTCAATATTTAAAAAAAGCAAAAGTACCTTTAAATGAATTTGAATTTTCGTGGAGTAAAATATCTGATATACAACTACAACTTGAAAAACTTGTAGCCAAAAACTATTTTTTGCATATTTCTGCAAAAGAAGCATTTAAATCATATGTTCGCGCTTATGATTCACATCATCTAAAGCAAATATTTGATGTTGGAACATTGGATATTAAAAAAGTTGCAGCTTCATTTGGCTTTACAACACCTCCTGCTGTAGAATTAAATGCCAAAGCTATCCGCCCTCGAAAACGACATGGTGGTGGTGGTTTTGGAAAATTTAATAATATGAACAAAAGTGACAAAAAAGTATACAAATTTATTCAACCTCCAGAAAAAAAAAAGAAAAATAGAAATTGATTTTATTGTAAACTATTATTTTTAATTAAAATATATTTTTACTAAATATTGTTTTTACTATCTAAAATATGTTTTATATATGTGTAATACATGTGTCTGAGTATAACTTGTGTTTTAATACAATTGAAAAGTCATAAATATTTATAGATAACTTTATTTCATTAAACATTACGTAGTATTAAATTATTTTCATTTAAGATCATAAAAATGACATAATTCTTTAAATATAAATCAATCTGTTTAATTTGTAAAACTATATCAAAACATTTTGTCTATATTAAAATATTTAATAGTTTCTAAAAATGAAAAAATAAATAATTTATATGATAAAAATATATATTTTCGTTTAAACATGAAACGCTAATCCCAAGTAATAAAGTTAGAATTAAATAGAAATAAATAACCAATGTTTTAAATAAAATTAATACAGAATTAATAGTTTATAATGTATAATAATAAAATTAACATTTTAATTTCCTACAAATAAAAAATATTTAAAAGTATCAAATTATTTTAATCGAAATATTTTTAATTAGTTTTTATGTAGACTATTAAAAAATTGAAAATTGCTTAACCTAACCACATTTAGTTATTGTTATTTAAATAGTTGTCTAAAAAATAAAATATTTTTGTCACTCAAAAATTAAAATGTAAAACTTTGATTAGGTGAACATATATTTTTGTAAATGAATATGACAATTTTGATCAATAATAATTAAAAAAAAACTAATCAATCCATAAATGTTATTAATAAAAAATTGTTCTAGTTAGATGTAATTAATAAGCATGAAATTCTATACATGAAGTATAGTTAATTCAATAGAAGTTGATTTTCAAACAAAACTCCAAATTATATAATGCTCGTATTAAAGAGTTTTACAAAAACCTTTAATCCAAAGTAATAGAATATTCCCAATTATTTTTAACTACTTTCTAGCTAGGTGTAACATCGTTATAAGAATACTTAATTATTTAAATATCTAACATACTAACGTAAATAATAATTTTTGTTCTGTTAACATTATAACTATAATAATGAAAAACTACCATTTTTAGGTTACAATTTTCAATCTTATGATAGAATTTGATAATCTCAATTCTGATATGGAAATTCCTGTCTTAATTCATATATAATCTTTGATTACATATTATTCCTTGTTTTTTAAATAAATTCCGTTTTATTTTTATTTACATATTATTTATAAAAAGGAGAAGTAATATTTTACCTATAATTTATTGCTGCAAAATCGTTTTAAAGACATCTTAACTTTTTGATCAAATTATTATGTATAAAAGGAAATTTCCAAAAACGAAGACTGTTGCAGAAAATGATTCATCACAATTGACGAAATCTTCTACAGATTCTTTGAGTGTTAGTACACCAAGTATGTCGACAATTTTCAATAAAGATATTCCAGATGATAATGAATCATCAGGTTCCCCATCGATGTTGGAAGATTTCATTAGTTATCCTGTTGAAAAGAAACAGAAAACTGCAGATATAAATGGGGATAATACGACAGATGATGATTCAGAACCACTTTTTGATGATAACGATGATACTTATTTTCATTTGAAACAAACATTATTAAGTTGTGGCTTACATTTAAAATGTGATCAAAATATATTGTGTTGGTATATTTATTAACGTACACTTTAAATAGATTAAGGAACATTATGCAACCTTTATTTTATTTTACTTTTAGCTGTTGAGGAGTATAAATTTTTGCGAAAACTTAAATTTAAATTATCCAACGATTCAGAAGATATTTTTGAAAATAATATACATAAGTTATTCACAGAGTTCGAAGCGTATCACAATGATAGAAAAAGTCTTGAAATAGCTCTTTTACCGTGTAAAGTAAGATATAATATATTATAATATGTATCACATATCTAACAATAAAATGTTTTTTGAAATATTGACATTTAGGTAATTCCAGCAGGTAAACTTAAGCAACAAAGAGATTCTTTGGCTCGTCTCCTTCTTCAAGTACCTCAACTTCAATCAAACATGATTGATTTTTTATTTGATAAAATGGCAGAAATATGTTTAGAAGACATAACGTAAATTAACCAAGTTTATTATTTATTTATCATATTTAATAGTAATTTACATACGGTATTTTAGAACTGATTCAATTTTATCTGTACAAAAATGGGTTCGTTTATTACTTAGACCATTTAAGCAACTTTATAGTATTATAGATTTAAGAAAAGTTTGTAATAAATTATTTGATAATCTAAATGTTATGTCTGATCTTGATATCAAAAGAGAATTAATTTTGTCAATTCCTGACATAGTACTTGATAGTGATGAACATAATGCACACGAAGAATTATGGTATAAAGACTATTATTTAATGTTCTATTTAATATTTATTGTTATTTAATGTAATATTTACATTTTTTTAGTAAGCTTCTTAGAAATGACAAAGAGTTAATGGCTTGTATTTTAGAAACTATTGGGCAAATAAATATAAGTAAAGAAGAAATAGAATTGATTCAATTAGATATGATACCAGTTATTCATTTTACTCCACCAGAAGTACTTCCAGCATTAGTGAAATTTTTGATTAAAGTTGATGATCGAGCAGTAGCTGAAAAAGTTAGTTTTTAATTTGTAGTTTTATTTAGAATAAAAGGCAATTTTTTTTAAATGATAGATTGTGAATGGTTTACGGTCAGAACTTCTATTTTCAACATCGGAAAACATTTCACAATTATCAACAAATGATAATTTGTTAAGCGTACAACTTGTAATTTTTAGTTGTATTTATGATAGATTTTTATCAAGCAAATTATTATTAGAAGTTTGGGTGAAGACAATAAGTCAAATACAATCTCATGCAGAACATAAGTAAATTAATAAAATATTTATAAATATTTAAATTTGTACACATATTTTTAAACGTGTGCTATTATAATAAAAATAAATAATTGTTTATGTTTTAGACCATTAGATGTGGTTATCATGTTTTTGGCATATTCAACGACTTCTAATAACCAATCTACAAGAAATACTATATTGTCAATATTTAAAGAACGTTTAAAGAATGGATTTTTTCGATCTGAAATTATGGAAAGCACTTTCCAAACATTTACTCCAGTTAGTATAAAATATGATATACAAATGTATATAGAAGTTAATTGTACCTATTTTTTTAAAATTATATATTAGGTATTTAAACAACATTTTGAAAAGTTCATCAATTTATTTTCCAATCTTTTAAAAGTTACTGACCATGTTTCTATTGAAGTTGTATCTAGTATGATAGTGTAAGTATTGGATATGATTAAATATATTAGTAAACTTCCTTTATCATAACAGTTTTAACAATATTTAATTTTTTAACTTTTTTATTATTTAGGAACTGCTTTAATAATATTGATCAGTGTTGGTGTAAATGGATTGTTGATGAACTTCTTGTTCTACTAGGTACTGGTAATAAATTAACTGTTGAAAATGTATTAAATATACTTACTGAATTAACTGAAAAGAGAATTGATAAAATTCAACCACTTGCTACTCGTTTAATGGTAATGTTTAATTTAGTGTTTCAATATAGTAGTTAGAATTAAATTTTAATTTAACCTTTCTTTTTACAGTCAGTTTTTATGAATAAAATTTACGATTTTTCTACTAATAATATATCTCAAGTATTGGATATGTTATGTAAAATTGCCTATTCCGAAGGTCCTGATGGTATTAATAACTGTTCTGTTTTCCAAGATGAGATAAATATATTTGTACAAAAAGAACTGTGTTCCCTTGACATTTTGTGAATACATTTATTATTATTATTATGTTTAAAATAATATAATTATAATAAATTATTTTTTAATAATTGTTTTTATAGATCTCAACGAGTTGGAATTATTGGTGCAATTATGTTGACAAAACATATAGTTCTAGAACCATCAAATAATAAAAGTGTATCAATTGATAAGTCTAGTGAAGATATTTTACTTACAAAAAAAGCAAAAGATGCATACTCTCTTATTGGTGATTTATTATTAACTTTAATTTGTATCTTACTTTTCATAATTATTTTTTTATTATAGAATTATTAATAACACGGACTCAATCAAATATAGACTTACAAATTTTGTTTTTTGACCAATTTGCTCTCATGCTATTTCATGGTCTTTCATTTGATAAAACATTTATGGTAATTTTAATTATTTTTGTTATAAAATTATATTGTAATTGTATTTAAAATTTTTTCAGTATTCTATATCTTCAATTATGAAAAAAAACTTTCAGTATAGTTTTTTAATTGCTGCTAATGATTTTACAAATGAGTAAGTATGAATATTTAATTGTATATAATTATATAATTGTATTTAATATATTATTACCTAGTAATATATTAATAAACTATTTTTTTTTCTTTTTATATATACATTTAAATTAGAATATTAAGTATTTACTTTTAACATTATTTTCAGTTACTTTATATAACTAAATATATTTAACTTGAATATATATTTTTAAATTTGTAAACTTATTAAGAATAAAAAGATATGAAATATTAACTAAAAGGTACATATTAGCAGTATTTTCCAGTAGCGGTAAAACCTAGGATATTTATAAGTTTTCATTTTTATAGTACTTATAATACTTGTATTATTTTTCATTTATTTATCTTTATTAATTTAATATTATATTTTATAGGAATTATTTAGTAGATTGTTATTTAGCATTTTGTCTTGATAAAGAGCTTGATGAAATTATTGCTGTCAATTTATGTCCGAAAGTTATTAACGAAATAAAAAAAATTGATAATGTAGTAACTGGATTACAAAGCTGCTGTTCAAATGCATTGACATCAATGTTTCGTTTAGTCAGAGGTTTGGAACGTGATGATTTAAGTGAAATTGATGCATTATTAGGATGTCCACTTGTAATGCCTACTCGCAAAACAATAGATGAATTTGAAATGTTATCTCCAGAACAGCAAACTGTTGTAGTCAACACACTTTTTCACGCTGTCAATTGGTTTCATGAAGTCATTAATTGTTTTTCATACTTGATTAAACAAAAAAATGGAAGCAAAGTAAAATAATATTAAATGTTTGAACATATAAAACATTCAAATTTCTAAAATAATAATTTTTCTTCTAGATATTAATTAGATTAAGAACTATAATATATTTAATTAAAACAATAAAAAAATGTTTGTCGTTAATGTATGAACCAGAATTTATTCCACCATTATGTTACTATGGATTGAATGTTGAAAAGCCAAACTTTAGTAAAAATAAAAAGTAATATAAACTTCAATAAATAGTTTAAATATGTATTATAATAACTATTTTTATTTAGAAAACCGGTAAAAACAAAACAGAAAATTGTCAATAAAAAGAGCAAAAAATCTGTGAAAGACAAAAGAAATGTCTCACTAGAATCAACTAATGTGCCAAATTTTAATGTGACTAATTTATTAGAAGATGAAAATGACGATATTGTAATAAATGAAGTAGATATTAGTATTTATCATGATTATTTCCGTGAACTTGATATTGATACTTGGCTCATACTGACACAAAAGTTTGTTGTCAATCCTGACAATAAAAATGTTAGTTAAAGTATGTTAACATAATTAAAATAATTAAATTATTATATTTCCTTTTAGGATGAAGAATTTACATCAGAATTAGGACCTTCTGAATTACGTTATTTAATGGAAGATGTATTACGAAAATTAGAACATGTTGTTTTTAAAAACAAAAGGTTGAGTCCTTTAGCTAAAATTAAATCTAAAGACACTGTTGGGTTTAATAGTGTTTCATTAATACCTACCAAAACAATACTTAGAAATTTCATTAAACTTCTTCCATACTTGTTTACTGATTTGGAAATTCTTTCAGAATTTTTTAAGGTAACTAAAGGTAAATATCAAACAATTTAAAAATTGTAACAATTATAATATTTTTTAGAATTTATTAATGGCAAATGACAACATACTAGACGCTCCTGGAATGTTTATGACAGAATCAATTGATATGAAATATTGTATTGGATTAATATTAAAATCTGTAGTGATATTATTCCAATGGAAAGAGTTCGAATCTTCTGATACTGATGATTTGTTTATAAGTTAGATAATTTTGTTTTTATATAATAAAATTATTACATATTTATGCAAATGTATGTTATTGCATTCATTTTGTTTTAGATGCTTTGAAAAAAATTACCAACAAAACTGATTTAAATAGTCAGAGTACACAATTTAAATTATGTAAAAAAGTATTGATTTCAGAAAAAATTAATTATTTAAAAGAATTCCAGAATATTATTCTCCATTTAGACGCTGCTATTAACTTAGTCACTATTATACAAAGTTTAAAAAATTTTGGAAATGAACCAGAAAATGATATTATTTTAAGTAATGAATAACATTAATATTTTTTTCATTAATATACGTGTAAACCTTATTTTTTAAAACTTTATTTTTTTTTAAGGAGATATTAGTTGGAATTTTTTAACTCGACAATGGTATTCAATACAAGGATTGGAAGAATATGGTCCAAAATATAATGATCAAATTAAATTTTTACTTGATATTTATTTCCAGTGTCATAATGATCAATTAAAAAAATTGGTAGAAGTAGTTAATTGGTTAGATGAAGAAGTTTCAACTATGGAATTAAAAACTGATAGACTAAAAACTTTGCCAACAATTAACAAGTATGTTAAAAAAATAAAAGCCACTTAACTATTTTAAAAATTTGTGTTTATATCTAGAATGAATTTCAAATGTTTAATCAAAGTTATACTTGACTCTTTGTTGGGTTCTGTAAAAAGTTGTTTGAAAACTTCTGAAAGCGATTTAGATCGACTTACTGTTTGGCAGTCAACTATTTATGTAATGGAAAAAGTAGTTCAGTCAATAAAAAAACAAGATTCGCGAAATAATCTTTTAATATTTGTCAAAGTATGGTTAAAATTATTAATTATGATAATTAAATTATTATAATTATAATTTTTTTAATTTTCAGGGCTCTATATTATTATTAAAATTATTCTTAGCTGAAGGAATGATTGTGTGTCAAAATTTATTTAAAGTTCGTACAAAAGAAGTTTCAAAAGTTTTAAAAAATCTTCAAACAATCACAAGATACATTCAAAATATTTGTAATTACACAAAAGTAAATTATATTATTAAAAACGATAGATTCGTTTTTTAATAAAAATTTTATATTCAAGGTAGTTAAAGACAATGCACTAAGTAATTGTTTACCCAATATAAGAGGCATTTTAGAAGCCCTAATATTAAAAGTGAAGAATTTAATTGTCATGAATGGTTGTACTGATGCATTGTTTATGGGTATTATGAAAAACATAGACATTAAAGGGGAAGAAATTATGTCCCAGGTAATCACTTTTTAGTGTGTGTCATATAAATATTCATAACTATGTTGTAAATATAGAACGACAGTGAGGATAATGATGATGACGATGACGAAGAGGAGGAGGAGGAGGAGGAGGAGGAAGTTAATGCTAACAGAAGTAAAGATAATGATGAAACAAATGATTTAATTAATCTATTGGGAGATAAGACTCAAAATCAAGATGAAGATTCTAATGATGATTCTTCAATAATATAAACTTATATTTATACAATTATTTTTTTGTATTTTTTATATGGAAATATAGTTTTTTTGCCCAGCTGTATATTTTTAAATTTTATACAAAATGTTTGATCAATATTTGTTACTGTCCTTTTAATAATTATTCCAAAAATGCCCTGTGAAAATCCTCAAAAATCCTAGTAAGTAATTTATATTTGATGTATATATTTTATAACGTTAATTTTAATACTTTTCGCCTAGTGATATTGTATGCAAAGAACGTTTAAAATCATCAAAACGCAAGTATCTAGATATAATTTTCAAAGAAATAGAAAATTTGATTTTAAATCAAAATTCGGTTATTGAAGGTGTAAAATTCCAACATTTATTGGAAGACCGATTTCCATATAATGAATTACAATTAGATTTATCGATAGGCAAAAGACAAAAGCGACTACAGAGAATGTTCTGTGAAAGAAAACCGTTTGGATAGGCGAGAAGTAAATAATAGTATTAATTATAATTATTAAAAATCGCTTAGATCAAATATATAAAAGTAACGGATTGATTTGATAATAATTTGTTCGAAAATTATTGAAAACAATTAACATGATCATAATACAATATCATTCATAATCATAAAATTCGAACAGACAACATATGCTGTCTGTAACGCCTTTAAAACTGTGTCATGAATCATGCGCGTTATCCTTTCATTATTGATTTTTGATAACAATGTTGATAATGGAAGTGGTTGTTTTTAGACTTTCTTTAAGAGTAGTACGTTACTAAAACGGAAAAACATTAATAGATCAATTGATAGGCTAATTTAAATTTTCTCTAAAACAAATCGCAAGAAGTCTTTAAAATGGCGGTAAGTCATGACTTTAGATGGTATATTGTATATTATTTGAGTAAATGTATAATCCATTAATATTATTACGTTATTATCCATAGGTTATGATGAAGGCAGTAAAATGTTTGTCAGATTACTGGGCTCTTACGAATTGTGCCATAATTAACAAAGAAGACTTTAGTAATGATACAAAGTATGTGTACATCAAATAAGAGTTTAAATTACTATTTAAATACTTAAAATTTGAAATGCATGTAGATACATTGAAGTACAACACCAAACCAAACCAAATCTAAAGTTTTGGTTTACTGTGTCTGTTGTTGATAATCCTCCACCAAGGGGATGCATAGCATTTTCTGTGAATCAACGAGAATGGGCTGAATTGTCTATCAATCAGCTGATCAATATTACTTCACATCCAAGTAACACGATGTTTGATTTTTTGTGTCTGGTAGTAGCAGAAATTGAATACTATCCTCCAAAAAATAAGTAATATTATTAATTTATATTTTTGTTAAACAAAAACATTTCTAGTTAATTTTTTTTTGTATGTAGTTCAAAATCTAATGAAAAGTTTGATACTGATTTAATGGCCAAAGAGTTTTTAATGAATTTCACAAATCATGTTTTATCTGTCAATCAAACATTATTATTTCAATTGCCGGACAAACCACTATTAAGAATTAAAATTAAATGTGTTGAAGGTAATTATTAAATATGTTGTATTTATAAATTATAAGATAATCGAGACAGGCGTAAATTAAGAATACTTTAAAAGGTTGTATAAACATGTGTACATTTTAGGAGTGAATTCTCAAGAAATCGATACTGGAGCAAAACCTCGGTTAATTCAATATGGAAAATGTTTAAGTAATACTGCTGTACGTTTTGAAGTTGGTTCCAACACTTCATTAACATTGGTTGGAAAATCAAAATGGTAAGTTTTTCCTGAATATTTTTTACCCAAAATAATATATTATTAAACATTAATTTATAGCCAAGAAGCACGTGTATCGATTATAAATCCAAATTTTGATTTCAAGAAAATAGGAATTGGTGGTTTAGATGATGAATTTAATGCTATTTTTAGAAGAGCTTTTGCATCCAGAGTGTTTCCACAAGAAATAATTGAACAACTTGGTAAATTAAAATTAAATGAAATAATTTTCTTTATAAGTATAGCTAAACTTTTTTTTATTTAGGTTGCAAACATGTCAAAGGTATTTTGCTTTATGGTCCTCCTGGAACTGGTAAAACACTGATGGCTAGACAAATTGGGCTAATGTTAAATGCACGAGAACCAAAAATTGTAAATGGTCCTCAAATTTTGGATAAATATGTTGGCGAATCTGAAGCAAATGTTAGAAGATTATTCGCTGATGCAGAAGAAGAAGAAAAGAAGGTATGTTTGAACTTCAGATATTAATCTAAAAATGTAGATTATATTTTAATATTTTTATTTTAGTCCGGTCGAAACAGTGGTTTGCATATAATCATTTTTGATGAAATTGATGCTATTTGTAAAGCTAGAGGTTCTGTTGGTGGGAATACAGGAGTTCATGACACAGTGGTTAATCAATTGTTAGCTAAAATTGATGGTGTCGAGCAACTTAATAACATATTAGTTATTGGTATGACAAATCGAAGAGACATGATTGATGAAGCATTATTGAGACCTGGTAGACTTGAAGTAAAACAATATAGTAGAATATTTCTGGAACAATTATTAATGATAATCGTTTAAATATAGGTACAAATGGAAATCAGTTTACCTGATGAAAAGGGACGACTTCAAATCTTAAATATTCACACAACTCGAATGAAAGAGTTTAAAAAAATTGCAAATGATGTAAATATGCAGGTAAATCAACCATCTATATACTATTATTTATCAACTATTCA
Organism: Geopemphigus sp. TES_GeoC_2020; assembly: GCA_025469175.1. Lineage (NCBI taxonomy): Eukaryota > Metazoa > Arthropoda > Insecta > Hemiptera > Aphididae > Geopemphigus > Geopemphigus sp. TES_GeoC_2020. The sequence continues at coordinate 4,048 of JAIPRN010000309.1, read as the reverse complement.
AATATTAAAATTGTTTAAATGTTTAGGAACTTTCAATTCGAACTAAAAACTTCAGTGGTGCTGAATTAGAAGGTCTAGTTCGTGCTGCTCAATCCACAGCCATGAATCGTTTGATAAAAGCCAACAATAAAGTAGAAGTTGATCCAGATGCATCAGAAAAACTTCAAGTGACCCGGGATGATTTTTTACATGCACTAGAATTTGATATTAAACCAGCATTTGGTGCTAGTGCAGAGGCTTTGGAACATTTTTTAGCTCGTGGTATTATAACCTGGGGACCATCTGTCAGTGGAATTTTAGAAGATGGAACATTACTTACACAGCAAGCACGTGTCACTGATACATTTGGCCTTGTTTCTGTACTTATTGAAGGCCCACCAAATTCAGGAAAAACTGCTTTAGCAGCAATGCTAGCGAAAAATTCAGACTTTCCTTTTGTCAAAGTGTGTTCACCAGAAGACATGGTTGGATTTACTGAAACAGCGAAATGTTTACAAATCAGAAAAGTATGGTTTTTAATTTAAAATTTAATTATAAACTGAAAAAAAATTTTTTTTAGATCTTTGATGACGCCTATAGATCTCAACTTAGTTGTATTTTAGTTGATAATATTGAACGTCTATTAGACTATGGTCCGATTGGACCTAGATATTCCAATCTGACACTACAAGCTCTTTTGGTTCTGTTAAAAAAACAACCTCCTAAAGGTAAAAAGCTTTTAGTATTGTGTACTAGCAGTCGTAAACAAGTATTAGAAGAAATGGAAATGTTATCTGCTTTTACTGCTATACTTCATGTCCCTAATCTCAGCCAACCTGAAGAACTCATTACTGTTTTGGAACAATTTGACTTGTTCACTAAACAAAATATCCACACGATATACAACCAGATATCAGGACACAAGTAAGTTAATGAGATTAATTTTTTTTTAATCTTTTAAAAGTTATTTGATTAGTATTCTTATTATAATTTAAAATATATTGTAAAATATATTTTTTATGGTTATAGAGTGTTTATTGGAATAAAAAAGTTATTGGCCTTAATTGATATGGTGCGTCAAACAGATCCAAAAGTGCGTGTGATTAAGTTTTTAACTAAAATGGAAGAAGAAGGTTGTCTAGATTTAGGAACTATGATTCATTAGATATATTTATTATTCGCTGTTATTTTTAAATTTAGTATATTTCTTTTTGAAACAACCATGTTAACATTCCGAAAATAATGAATTGTGTTATTTATTGCAATGTTAAATGTAAGTTTATTTTCATTTTTCTTGTTTATATTGCGTTATTGTTTAATTTACTTTATTATATTGTTTTCAATTATACGTCCATTTAATTGTTATTTGTATAGTATTATATTATGTTAATAATATTAATTATATAATTATATTTTATTGGCTGTAAATTTGTTCTAAGAAACAACATTTTGATTATATTATATAATTTAATATTTATTTTTGCTACTTATTAAGTATTATTTTTAGATAAATATAGCAATTTCAAAATTTATTAGTTATAAATAGCTACATTGTTTAATTATTTTAATTTAAAAGTTATTCAATAAGATTAAATAAGAAGTTAAAGAGTTGTTATCCAAAATATTAGCTTATATACTAGTTAAGTATGACTAAAATTAAATATGTTATTTGTTAACTAATTAAAAAAATTATATAAATTCTCTTTTTAATATTTAATTAATTATCGTGCTTTTAAAGTTTAATGTAGAAAAACAAGTTTAAAAATATTATTAATATCTTAAAAAATTAAAATCTATTGATTTTACTACTTTGTTTCAAATCTAATAATTTTAATGTTATATATTCTCATTAAGTTTAAATAAATTTAAAACATAGTCAATATTATAATATGTCTATACTGTTGATATTTTGTATTAGTAAGTCATGATTCAATTAACTTAATTTAAATTATATTGAAAAAATAAAGGCAATAAAACAAAATTAATAGAAATTAACATTAATGTAATACTTGTAGATCTTTGAATAATTGTTCGTAGTGTTATAGCTATAGATATTACTTAATTTGATTTTTAATAAACACTTTTAACGTTAATTTTTAATTTAGTGTTTTATTTTACTATATATTTTCAAAATTTTTAAATCAAATGATGTATTAGGAACAATATTTGACTTTTGATATTCATTATATTATGTTCAAGTTAGGTTATATTATTACACTTCCAGTAAATAAAAACATGTTGAATATGTGTTCGATTTAGCTATATACATTGATGTAAGAAATAACTTTAAAAGTTTTAAGTATTTTTAATTCTTAATACTTTACATTTTATTTAAAAAATTAAAAACGAAGGTTAATCGTAGCATATTCAATTGTTTGTACTTCAAAGATTATTTCACTCATTAGCTATTGAAACTAGTTTGTATGTTCCTATCATGAATACTTTCAAAAATTTATTTTTACATAATGCTTTGAGTGCAGTTTAAAGTATTGCTGTATCAATGTGACGATTATACGACATCAACACATAGTACTGTTCAATTTGAAAACAATTTGTAATTATTCCATCTATTATCTTTATTGTCATTCCACCAAAACTACATAACTGAATTTTCATGAATCAAAAACATTTTATTATTGTGTAAAATTGTACCTTGGTGCGTGTGATATGTGCCTATGTTGATTTGATATATAACTATTACGTATTTTATGTTGCCCTTGATCTTATATTTGTGTGACCTCCGTTGTTTTTGATTAATTTAGATTATATGTTACTGTAATACCCGGTAGATAATTGAAAACATATTAATCTAATTATAATGCATTACCTCTATTACGCAGTATAGCACCTAAATAGTAAATTCTCAATATTTGGCGAATGAAATTATATAAATCAAACAAATCGTGTGAATGGCAACATAGTGCCAATATAACATAAAACATTCGGACATGCTTAAATTATAAATGTACCTATTTATATCCTTAAAAACCTACGTACGTATTTTTTAAATATATATATATATATATCTTTAAACGAACAATGCTTGTATATATATATATATATAATCTGAATCTTGGAAACGCCTCCAACGATTTTCATGAAATTTAGTATGCAGAGGTTTTGAGGGCGATAAATCGATCTAGCTAGGTTTCATTTTTAGAAAACGTCGTTTTATTCGTGTTTTCAGGCAATGAAAAACGTATTATGTAATAATATATTATATATTATTATTATCACCATGACATCGAATCCTAACTGGACAAAAATAAAACGGACATTGCAAATAAATTTAGAAGATGGAACAATCTTGCAACAGCTTCTATAGGATCGTCCTGATACCGTGACTGCTCAATTAAAATTTAACCAAATAGAAGATTTAGATAAAAACAAGTCTTTGGAAAGGTATCGGCTTTTGTATACACTATAGAATTTCAGAAACAAGAATTACCACACATGCATCTGCTTATAATTATGACGTTTAATGACAAGATTCATTAACCAGAAGAGCTCGATGACTTGATTTCATCCGAAATACCTGGAAATGATGACTTAAAGTTAAGAGAATTAGTATTCGAATGGATGATTCACAACCCATGTGGCGATTTAAATCCCAATGCAACGTATATGGTTCATAAAAACGAAAGAACAAAATGTCGATTCGACTTTCCAAAATCATACCAGGAAGTTACATCTTTAGTAGATGATGTTAAACCAAATTACCAACAACGCTATAATCCGCAGTTGAACCCTCATAGTCCCCAATTTTCACACGAACATGCGGTTTATCGCAAAGACATAGACGGTCGTCGTATAACACCAGATAATAATATAATATCATGATAATAATCATCATAACAACGCATATTTACTGAAAAAATTTAATTGTCATATTAACGTCGAGTACGTAGGGAGTATTTTGGCTGTGAAATATCTTTATAAATACATTTATAAAGGATACGACTGCGCATCGATCAAAGTTGTAGAAGAACAAAGGACGTTGATTTATAATGAAGCAAATACATACATTGAAGGACGTTGTGTCACGCCACCAGAAGCATGCTGGCAATTA
>JAIPRN010000308.1:0-95599 GCA_025469175.1 Geopemphigus sp. TES_GeoC_2020 | reverse complement strand
CTTAGTTCGGAAATAAAGTAGAGTAGCTTACTAGGTACACAATTTAAGTACGACCACCTCTGCCTATCGGGTATAGACTCGAGTGCTCAAATCTGAAAAACGGGAACCTCGATAATTAAAAAAATAAACGCTCCCCAAAGCTATATACTTGTAATGCACCGTGAAGGACTTGAATCTACGCTCTCCTTCTTGCGCCATTTTATTTCTCGGATAATACCGTCGTACCGCGTCACGAACGTAATTTGTTTTGTTCAATCGTACGAATTTTATACATACGTACGATGTAATGTTTTAACGTTTTCTCAATATGTTTCAATACACCGCGAACATTTTAAATAATAATAATTTTCGATTTTTAAACTTTGGAAGATAGTTTTCAAAATTACCCCGGCAAACATAATTCCAAATAATTAAAAATTATTATAATGGGACGCGATCGTAATACGTAGTATGTTGCTGGTGATTTGTTTTATTCACACTCGAGTGCAAATTCGGTACAAAAACCAATTCTATTTTCAGTCACGATCATTAATTGTACATATTGTTACTTTTCTCCGAATAATATTAACGTCGTAATAAACGCTCTCGTAATGTATTACGAAATGTAATAAAATATTTTACACTATGTTTTAAAAATAACTTAATAGTTTCGTACGTTATTAGTAAACTATTTGTTATTAAAGATCAATAGATAAATTTTAATTACAAGCTCGTAATGTCGAAAGTTCACGAGCTAAAAATATCGGGTCTAGATGCACGCGAATTATGTAATAATTGGTGTACACGTTACGAATAAATACGTGAACAAGTGGAAAAAATTACGCCTCGAAAATTTAGAATCGAATAAAATCTAGGCACTTGGTTATTTTTCCGCTGAACTCGATGAGTTCGAAAAATCAGAATCGACGGTCACGATACACTCTGCGTATTGATTATGTGTTCATCTACGCACGAGAATTGTGTAATACACGACGACTACCTTGCAGTTGTGCCGGACACATTTGTTTGTGTCGATGACGTCATCGTGTACACGGTCGATGTACTTGATTTCGATTCGAAGAACCGTATGAATGTTACAAAATAAGTTACGCTCGGAATTGTTGTTTACGAATACAATGATTTACGTATTCCAACGATAATTGCTACAAATCTAAAACACGCAATCGCAAATAACCAATTCGACGAATCGCCGACATACCGCAGTATCCACGGTTCGCTTATTTATTTGTTCGTTTTCGACTAAACGTATGTAATTAGAAAAAACCGTGTTTACTCGTTCGAATTATTATTGATTTAGTTAGTATAATTTTAGGTCATTGAACTCATAATCGGTGGGTGATTATTAGCAACGCGAATTCGTGCGTTTAATTTTAAAGTAAAAACCTCGGTTGCCCACCCCCCGAGCTTTTGAAATTACGTTTTTTTTTTTAAACGTTTCAGAATATGCAATTCATATTTTAAATATATATGCCAAATAGAATACGCGATCGTTTATTTTAAAGACTAAAACAGTAGATAAAAAATGTGTTTAATACGTAATTATGACAACGTTACTCGTATTCGAACGTTTTATTTTAAAATTGCAGGAAAAATGTATTAGAAAAGTATACGACGCTGTTATAATATACACATATATATGAATACGCACACGTGTGTGTGTCTTTGTAAGGATAGTGTAGTGTATCGATCGCTTATTTTGTCCGTTCGTTTTACGTAATTTTAATTTTGAAAAAATTTTTAAAAAACGACGCGCCTAGGCATAGGAAAATTATGAAATAAGAACGATTTTCGTTCGGTTTCATCGCTATCGTTTTATTTAAAAATATTATATGCCGTGTCATTCGTGGCATATACAAACAAATCGTATAGGATATACGGCTTGAATATTATCGTGTTTACAATATCGGACGAACGAAAAAAAATATACATGAAGTATGAAAGAAAGACATTATTCGTCCCCGCCATTAACATCCGTACGTATGGACGCTCCGTCAGCCATTACCCACACGCACACATACATATAATTACTTACACACACATACACACAGGACTGATATTGGTTCTCCCTTCTCCCGGGATCAAGTGATAGGTATATACGAAACCCACGAACACAGCAGCTATAAAGGCCGATCGACTCCGACTGGGAACCACGACCACGGTTGCTGTTGTCTGGTAACGTCGCAGACTTGCAGCGTCTCTGTGTGGGTTTATAGTAGGGTGGACGCTGACGAGTGTTTTGGGAAAACAATTGTTGCCACTCTGGCCACCGTCGCCATTTCCCGATAGACGCTGACACGGTAAGGACTTGTTGTCCGTGCTTTGTTTCGTTGTCTGTCGTTCGGACGCCATTGTTCAACCACCGCTCGCGTTGTCAACGGTGAACCCGTCGTCCGTCAGATTAGTGTGATCGCAATATCGTCGTCGGTCGTTCGAGCGCGTAAATCGCACGAAACGATCGCCGAGTAATCGTTACTGCATCACGTCAAATCTTTCGGCACCACTTCGTGTTTGGTAAGTTGTCATGTCGCGCGCCATATATATCGTCGTTACAAATAATAATAAACTTATCTACGTTAATATTGTAAGATTATAATCGAAACGTCTGGTCGAAGACGTTTATTGAGTGAATTTGGGTGATTGAGATGTTACACAACAACAACGGGAGCCCGACAATTTTCGTATTTCGTTTTATTTTACTCGTACGTTTTATGCCGTTTATCGTCGATTTATCCCGGGCCCTTGGCAATTAACAAATACTGCGTGATCATTGGGTTCGATTTCGTTCGATATAAACGAATATTTCACTCATATAAAAGGGTACGGTTCTCAATTTTTGTTAACGCGTCGCCGCTGACGCCTCCGTTGTTGTTGTTGCCGCCGCCGCCATTGTTCGCGCGACGATGGCTATGGCGGCCGTTGACCGCTTCGTTTCCGCCGGTAGATGGCGACAAGCATCGTGTTCATTATTTATCTACCGTCGAACGTAACGATGATAGTGAAATCATAACAATAATAATTGTCGGTTTTATCAAATATATATTTTTTTTTTTCGTCGATCCGTAAGAATATTATTATGAATAATTGTTTCGTTCTACCTGCGCGCGCGTAGTTCGCTGGTAGATCGATTTCGATGTATTTATCTCTTTAATTGGTTACTTTCACCTAATCGATACGCGCATTGGGCTTTCATTAATCGACTTGTTTTGTTTTTTTTCGACTATTATTTTTTCGGATTCCAAGTCGTTCGCAACAGTCGCACTGTCGTATAACAACCGTCACCCTTAAAGGTCCCAGACGCGTCTCCAAAATGAAGATATTTTACTACAGACTGGCCAAGAAGAACATTGATAAAATGGTGGACTTTTATTCGCAGTTCAACCCGTCATCGTTGTCCATTAAGCAGTTCATCGATTTTGGTAAGTTTTTCTTTTTTTTTGATACTTTGCGCTTGACTCTGTTACATTTGTCCGATTGAATGGTTATTCAGTGTTTTTGGCTTTATGGCGATGCGCGATATTATCAACAGCGTTGTTCAAACGATTCGTTTATTGATCCTTATCCAAGTATTAATTGTCTATTTTATGGAAAATTAAAACTAATTGGAAATTAACAAATTGTATTTACAATTTCAGTTTTATAATTACCCACTGGTTATATTGTATAATAATAATAACGTTATCAGATTGAGCTTTATAACAATTCAAAGGTCATGTACATTGTAGCTAGTATGTGTGTATGTGTGTTTGTATATAGAGATTAATATGGATAAGACTGTAAACGATTTTACTTTTCGTAATTTAATACACATTCGTCTTTTACTTTAATTTGTTTTTTTTCATTTCCAAAGATTGTTTTAATAATTATCATGCATTATTGTTTTTGTACAAAGTATATAAGGTATATAGCTGATTAGGAATTGCAATTATAGTTTAATCAAAGGTCAATTATAATACACTTTGTATTAACATCTATTTTACTATATATATATAAAATAACGGATCGAAACTTTTTACCTATTTGTTTTTATGTAATAAATGCTTTCGTTAAGTTTATTAAAACTGTTTTTGATTTTATTTGTTTTTATGATATTGTTACAAACATATATAGGAAACACTTTATTGCCTATATTTTATGTTTAAAATGAATCATAAATGTATTATTCTAAAGTGTTGTTTTTAAGTGCTTTACTTATAAAACGTAATTTTATGATCTTGTTGACATTATAAAACATAATTCTTTGAAGTCATTAACATGTAAATAAAATAAAATATCTATAATTTAAATAAAGAATTACATAAAATTATTGTCAACAAGTTTTTCACAATTTAAATGTTTACGACTATCATTTATTATGAATATATATATATTGAGTCATGATAAATCGTAAGTCAAATAAATTATTTTTAAGAAAAACTTTTATATTTAATAATAGTTAATAGTATATAGCACATGGATTAGGCTATATAATTATCAATTTATATTTGGTTCAAAAACATCTAAAGATATTACCAATTATATTTTGAAATGTCGCCATTATATAAATAAACAAATATGACCATTAATAGTCATCACTTATATATATATAAAAGTTTTGGCCAGAATAGGTCTTATGTATATGACAATTACTTACTTTAACTTGCAAAGTATGCAGAATATTTGACATTGAAAAAGTAAATAATTATAGATCTTGTTGATACCTTTCCTGAATGCTACTGTGGAATTGTGTGTATAGAGCACTCGTAGGGTGACTTTTATTTATAATTTTACTTTTATAGGTTTGAAAGCAAATGAACAGAAATCATATCAGTTTTTGAAGAAAGAACTTCCAGTTCGTTTGGCAAATATCATGAAAGAAATTCGTTTACTACCGGACAACTTGTTAAAGATGCCATCTGTAGGTCTAGTAAATACATGGTATACACAATCATTCGATGAAATGATTGATTTTGAAATGGATGATGGATTAACTGAACTTACTTTAAATAAGTAAGTATAAAATAAATGAAAAAAAAAATTAAATTTTATTGTGTATGCGTGTTTCGTTTATAATTATGTAAATAATTTCGAAATATTTAATTAAATTTAAATTTATTAGAAATTTAAATACGTATAATTGTTTTACAATTTATTGAATGTTATTTTTTTAGCTCTAAATAACATTGTAATAATTAATTGTGTATATTATTTTAGTTTTTGCAATGCATTGATTAAAATTCGTAATCGCCATGCAGATGTTGTTCAAACAATGGCACAAGGTGTAATAGAGCTGAAGGATTCATACGATATTAATGCGCATACTAAAAATAATATTCAATATTTTCTTGATCGCTTTTATATGTCACGTATTGGAATACGTATGCTTATTAATCAGCATAGTAAGTTAAATAGTTTTAAAAACAATTTCATTTTAATAATTTATTTGTATAAATTTAATAGCATTATTATTTGGTGACCATATCAATACAAATAAAGCCCATCGTCAGCACATTGGTTGTATTGATCCATGTTGTGATGTGGTGAGTGTTGTGAAGGATGCATATGAAAATGCAAGATTTTTGTGCGATCAATATTACTTGGCCTCACCTGAATTGCAATTTGTCAAACATACTGGTAAGTATTATATTATCTAAAAAAATTGTTATTGTTCAAAGATTAAATTATTTTATTGCTTTTAATTTTATAGACGGCGATGATGAGTCAATAAAAATCATTTATGTGCCATCACATTTGTACCATATGCTCTTTGAATTGTTCAAGAACGCAATGAGAGCTACTGTTGAACACCATAAGACTGATGTATTGCCACCATTGCTTGTTACTATTGTTAAAGGAAAGGAAGATATTTGTGTTAAAGTGAGTTCCCATATGTAGTATATTGTTGTAACCTTATATAATTGTTTGAAGAAAACAGTAATATGTCGGCTGAGGACTACTTTAAAGTGGATCGTAACAATATTGATGCGCAATAAGCAATTTGAAATAGTAAAAATGCCAAAAAAATGTTGATTAATTTCCTATTTAACATTTTTTTTCGGTTACTATTTGTTTTTGATCAGTATATATTTTTTAGTTAGAATTATATTGCTTAATTATTTTATATTGTATTTCAAGAAGAATTAAGAATTAAAAACATTCGTAATGATCAATAAAACATAATAAATGTAAAAATGTGGTATATTAATTGTGTATAGGTATTTGGGAGGCAGTATTGTGACTAATAGTTACCTCCTCATTGTGTATTTGAAACTAAAAAAAAAGTATTTTGTGGATAAGTCTGCTAATTTATAATTATAAAATTAGTCAAAGAATGAATAAAATTTAATTTTACTCGTTTAATACTATAAAGTAATATTATGTTGGAAAACTATGTTAGTGATGTTTGGGACAAAAATTATACTCAAAAATAATAATATTAAAATGTCTAGAAGTATACGATTGTAATTATACATTAATTATGCAGAATAGTTTTTGTAACGCCTATGTTAATGTAATATTATTTTATCAGGTGTCTGACCAAGGTGGTGGTATTCCAAGAACCTCATGTGAAAGTTTGTTTCACTACATGTATTCGACTGCACCACAACCTTCAAAGTCAGATGCGCACACAGTGCCATTAGCAGGAAAGTATTGTTACTGTGGTTATTCCACGTTCAAATAAAAAAGCAGGACATGCTTTTTTTAATGTGAATTTTGAATTTTAGGGTATGGTTATGGACTGCCTATTTCTAGACTTTACGCTAGATATTTACACGGCGATTTAGTTTTGTTGTCTTGCGATGGATATGGAACGGATGCTATAATATATTTGAAGGTAAGAAATAATAAAATAAATAAATAAGAAAGTAACGAATAAGAGTGACCGTACTATTTGTACTTCTCAAATGACCGTAGGATAAAATAATTTTCGAAACTAAAACCCATAGAGCGTATTGCTACGAAGCGTTTCTATTTATAACAAAAATAAAGTATTAGTAGTATATTATTACATATGTCTAATATAGGCTTTTTTTTTATCAGGCTTTATCCAATGAAGCTAACGAGTTGTTGCCAATATTCAATAAGATGTCTACCAAATGCTATAAGACAACTGAGCATATTGTGGACTGGAGATCTGCTACTAACCATTTGTCATCCAGTCGTCATACTACAGAAACACAATAAGCACAAACAACTGATCAATTGAAACTATTTAGTCGTATTCTATAAATAGAATAAGAATAATTGATTTTTCTTTTTTTTTAATTTTCTTTATTTTAAATATTTCATTATTATGGTAGAAACAATTATGTTCTAAAACATAAGTTGAAAACATTTTTTTTTTAATCTTAAATATTCATTTTAGTAAAAGTATATTGAGAAACTAAATCTAGGTTACTATTTGTCGCGGATGCGGAAAAATTGATTTAAATTTATACATTATCAATGTTTCAAACAATTTTTTAAGTAACCAACCCGTTATGATTGTCACTTTTGAGAACGTTGCGGCTGCAACTAAATGATAAACGAAATCAATACCGACATTTTATAACACATACAGCAGTATGTTCGGGAACAACGATGTAATCAAATATTTCATTGTGTACAAATTTGTTATACGCAGGAAGATTTTTTTAAATTAATTTTTTAATTAACTAATTGAACGAAAGTAATGTTTTATTCTCCATTATCTTTTATTTATATTAATTATATATAAATACACAATGTGTTGTTTGACCATTATAATATTCTACTATATTTAACGTGTTCGTGTGTTAGTTTTTGTTTGGCTCCTTAATTGTCATTATATTTGACTGTTTATTTCATCCCAGAAACTTATGGCGTTTATCGTATTTGGGTATCGTCTGGGACTGTTTGCCACAGAACTTTCTTACTCAACAATTGGTCGAATACATTTCTTCTCGACAGTTTTACCTTACGATCAGTTTTCTTCTATCCGATCGCTTTTGCCAGCATGGTGGATTCGCATTAATTAACTTTTCATCATACCGCCTAATACTTTACCGTTGTTGGTATCCTAATCGACCATAGAATCATTGATTCACCAACCCACCCACTCACATATGGCCAAATTATCGTCGACGCAACGCTATTTCCAAAAAAAACTTACCAACGATTTCGGTCCAACGCGACGTTACTTCACACCACCGTTACATGCTGATGAAATAAATGGGTACAATGACTAGGTAGACGGATAGTGGTTTTTACATCGCGTTTTGTAAAACATTTTTTATTTTCGATTCGTATTGCGGGTATTTTTTTTTAGTTGTAAATCGGTCGTGACGGGTGTATCTGTGTTTGAGTTTTTTGTGTGTAATAATTGTAGCGTTTTGAAAATACTATTTTATAAGAAAACACGATTTTGTAAAACCAATATATTAATAAACGAAATAAACGATTACAATCAATCTTTCGGTGGTTAAAAACAAAAGGCGAATCACCACCGCCTACAATTTTGCCAGTTTTGGGATGTAAATCGACGTTGTGTTAGTGGTGTGGTGTCCCGGACCTCTGGCCAAGGGTAAGAGACTTTGCAGGGTACGTTTTTTTGTCTTACCAGTCCAGCGAGAGGAGATCCATCAGAGGCCGAGAATTGATAAAAATTGCGTTTCGGGCGTTTGTCCAATCGGTTTCAAACATTTTGCGTTCACCCTTTACAGGCTGCTGGCCGTCGTACATTTTGCAAATAACGAATTTCGCACGCTCGTCAGGGAGAGAAACCGTTTCTTCGATTTTGGTTAAATATCGAACACGGCCCGAGTTCGTTTTACGAATCCGTTCGTTGGGCACGAAAAATCGTTTGATACGAGCGTTTGTAGGGAGGGAACGTTTTCGGTAATAAAGTCGACGCGGGTTTTTATAACGGTACATTTATTCGACGTGTTCGTTTACGTTTGTTCGGCGCGGTTTCCTCGGGCGTAGCGACAACAAATATCCCTAGGTACGTAAACATTTGAAAAACGGTTTAAAAATCGTCAAAGTATTTTACCGCGAAAACGTAAAATAATACGAAACACTCGACGCGTTTAAAGTGGCGACGGACGTTCGAACAGTTTCCGGTATAGGAATAATTTGACGAAAACGGCGGACGTACGATCGACCGGCGCGTTATTTTCGAGAGTCGAGGAGTTCGGGTCTGGACGCGTGCGGATGGAACGCGACGGGTTTCGGGCGACCCAGCGGCGCTACTAATAGCCCGCCGGCCGTGTCCAGAAACGAACGCGTTCGTTCGGACGCGGACGACGGCGATTATTATTGTCGTCCTTGCGTTTACCGTACAAACGGGGACATTGCGTTTAACGAAATCTATTCGGAATTTTCGCCCGCACGAACTCGCCAACCGCTGTACCGTCCGTCGGGTCGCTTCCCAAATTCGATATCGTCTTAAACCCCCCCCCTCCTAGTCCTGGAATAACCGCCGAAAGTCGTTGGCGTTCCACATTTTACGAAATATTTCGGACGTACCCCCCCCCGCACGAAAGTTTGTCGCCCGAATATTTGGGCTCGCGCGCGCGAAAACTGTAAAAACTCGGACGACCGTTATAAAACGCTTACGTATCGAGTGGCCAACGTGCGTCAAGGAATCTGCTGCTCGGACAGACGGTCGCGGGTCAATCGTATCTCGTTGCAGTTCCGCCACCATGTGTACCACGTCAGGTAATTGCTTCCGATGATCATGAACATCGAGAACATGTAGCCGACCACCACGACGACCGTGCACAGCACGATCAAACAGTGAACCATCATATCCGTGTAGCTGGCCGGGGTGGTGATGAGGATAAGGGGAGGGGGAACAGGAACACGTTTTTATATGGTGTATCGACGACGATTTTTCGAGACACGTCCACCCCCCCATTTTGGCCCGTCACTGAATTACGCGCGCGCGCGTGGCCACCACCCTCACAAAAATAGTACCTGTCGATGCGCGAGTTCTCCATCTCGATCATCACTATTATCAAGATCGTCATCAGGAACACGGCCGCCGTGGTCAGTATGGACATGACGATCAGATCGGAATACAGTACGGTCCGGTTCCGGGGATTGCTGGCCCAGATCACGATCGACCGCCAGGCGGAGTACCGACGCGTGTGCTCGGTGGTGAACTGGAACAGGCACAGCTCGCATTGGTCGAAATTCCGTTCGTTCAGCCACCGTTCCAGGCACGACAGGTGCACGTTGCCGACCGACCCTGCGGCGGACAAATGGCGCGTGTACAGAGTCCCGGGGACATGTGGTGGCCACCCGCGGTACTGTTTTGTAAGAAAGTATTCGGCGGATTTTCGAAAGAATTATCGGCCGGTAAGGCGGAAATTGGCTTTGCGGTTACGATTCGCGACGATTTTTCAAAAAAAAAAAAAAAGGGGAAGCGCCACCACGTGTCCCCCCCCCCGTTCAACGGGACGGCGGAAACGGTCGCGCCGGTTACCTCGGCAATGGCACGGTTGTATTAGTTGTTCGCAACTGTCGCCGGAATGGCAAATTTTGCAGAACACCGTCGACGGTTTCCGGTCCAACGGTAGGATTTCCACGGGCGCCGCGCAAACGTTGTCCAATTCCGCGGGCATTTCGTCGTCGGCTGGCGACGGTAGTTCGGTTTTCGCCGACATCGTATAAACGGGCGGAATTTTGCGGCGATTTCGTTCGCGTACGTTTTTACGCGCCGCGCGAACGCGCGCGCCCGTTCACGCGCACATATATATATATATTATATACACACACACGGGCCAACGAACTTGTTATTCGCGTCGCGAACAGGAAAGACCGACGACGAATTTGTTCGGTTCGTCACCGTAGAAACGCCCGTCGTCCACGCCAGTGTTTTCGATACGTCGCATTCCGGCGGCAAAACGATCCGTTTCCGTATGTATCGCCGTTACACTTCTTTCGCACCCTGACCGTCATTGACGGGATCTGCCCCCCATTCGTTCGGGCCCTTCGAGTACGTTACGCGGCTTCCGATCGACCCGCCCCAAACACCACATTCCGGCCAATCGTTTCGGAATTATAAATGGACAAGAACGAAATTCCCGCCGGGCACTTTCGCGATTTTTCGGTTTACCCGACGAGATTGGCGGCCCCCACCCCTCCCCCGAAAACGGGAAACGGTGGAAATGAGCCGAATGCCCCGAGGGATTGTGTAGGTGTTGTGGTGGTGAGGGAAAATAGGTCGCAATTGTTGAGTGATGGAAAATGAAAGAGGTGATGAATGTACATGGTGGTACACAGCGATGGCTGGTGTGTGAGTGAATAAGATTTGGGTAGTGCGAAGAAAAAAAAGGTCGCGCTTGTTTCGTCATTTATTTGTTTAAGTGCATCGATTATTATAATTGCATTGGCGGAGTGAAACCTGAATAGAGTAAATAATTGATAAAAGTAAAAAATGTGCGACTTGGCGAGTATAAGTGAAAATAATAATAGTTGATATAATAATAGTTGATATAATAAAAAAATGGTTCTGCGTCAACGCGAAGACATGTCGTCCGGCATGCTCAGCTCCATTTGCATCTCACCGAATGACACCTGGAAATTGTTGCTCAGGCTGCTGACACTATCATAGCGGGCCAACCGTTTACCGAAATGACTTTCGATCCATTTCAGCATGGTCAGCACCGAGTCTGTGCTGGGCAGACGTCTTTCGGCTGAAGTCTTCACTATCTGGGAATGGGTCACCCTGAACGTGGCTGCCATGCCTTTCAACGCCTTCGACAGACAGATACGCGCACTTTAGACTAATTCGGGGCAAATGTACCGCGATTAATTTACCTGCATTGCGTCTTCATCGGTCACGTCGTCACCGGCATAAATGATGCGTACCCGTTCGTTCCAGTCCAGGCCAAAAGTAGTACGCAAAATGTACAATGACGCGCGTCCCTTGTTCCATTGTACTGGTGGTTTGGCTTCGATTGCACAATGGGCTTGGCCCGCCTTGAATCCCGCCTCCTCGATCAGTCGCTGAGCAACAGACACGAGATAGGGACGATCGTCGATGGGTACTTCGCGATAGTGGAATGTTAACAATGAACCTTTGTTTTCCACCCAGGCACCGTTTTTGCACACCTGAAATTGTAGAGCGAATTCGTTTTTAAAAATCGTCATTGGTTGTCAATTGTCGTCAACCATATCGTTTACTTGTTCTTGGAGAGCTCTCAACAAGATGCTGACTTTATCTTCGTATTCCTTGGGCATTGGATGCACGAACCTACTACCATCTGGATGAAGGATTTCAAGCCCATGGTTCCCGGCGTAAGTCAAACCCTCGATACCGACCTAAAATCCACAACGATTATTAATAACAATAACTGCTGATGTCTATCGTCGACAACCCACCATCTCTTTTACGTTATGTACGTTTCGGCCAGAAATAATGGATATATACACGTCAGACATATTGGCCAATCGTTTCAAAACGTTTTTGGTTTCTACAGGTAATACAGCTAGATCTGGGTGTGGTGCCAATGGAGCCAATGTACCGTCGTAATCCAAGAGCAATGCTAGTTTGGTGGTGTTGTGGATATATCTGGAAAAACAAAATATGAAATTGAAAAGAACAATGTAGTAGTTGGTAATAGCATGAAAAAGAATATTATTCACCTAGACAGATACTCGTCAAAATCCTTGAAAGTAACCGGTTGCATAGTGGTTGGTAAAACGTTGAATCCATCTTCATATATTAAGGTGTCCATCGCTTTTAAAAATGACCGCATCCAATGGTTGACGTCGTTTACTTTTTCCCGACGCCTTAAACACTTCATGCGCAGTACTTTTTCATCTTCGGGCATGGTCAAAGCCCTATGCAAAGTCTCAGCCGCTTCGACTAATTCGTACGGATTGCAAATTAAAGCCTCCTGCATTGTTTCACCAGCACCGGCGAATGGCGACACAATAAGAACACCAGGCACATCATTAATTTGACAAGCGACAAATTCTTTGGCCACCAAATTCATGCCATCTCTAAGTGGCGTCACCATCGCGACAGCAGAGTCACGGTAGAAAGCCGCCAAGTCGTTCTGCTTGATGCAACCATAAATGTACTTAATCGGCGACCAATTGGGCGTTGTGAAACGACCATTGATGCGCCCAACAAGCTGATCCATTTCTTCTTTAATATCTTGGTACTCTTTGACGTCCGTACGTGATGGTACAGCAATTTGCATTAGAGCTACTTTACCCCTGTGTTCTGGGTACCGCTCCAATAACAGTTCAAAAGCTTTCAATCTGTGCACCAACCCTTTAGTGTAATCCAAACGATCTACACCCAGTACCAACTGCAACGATGTGCTTATAACAGCCGGCGCTTCTTCCGCCATTTCCACAAACCGATTGAACGGTATACCAATGGGTAAAGAGCGAATGCGAACTGTACGACCACCATGTTCAACCAGTAAATGCTTGCGGTCTACGCGGCAACCCAATCGCCGTTGACAGCAATCCACAAAGTTCAAACAGTAGTCTTCGATATGAAAACCGATCATATCACAACCTAGAAATAACAACAGTGTATTTCAATACAGTACAATTTGAACTATTATTAACTTACCTAACATTCCTTGAAGAATTTCATCGGACCACGGAAATAGTCTGAAAATATCCCATGAAGGAAATGGTATGTGAAGGAAAAATCCTAGTTTAAATTTCAACTTCTTTTCATCAGCCACCTAAAATAAAAAATTATATTTATATACATACATATAGTTTGAGTATTTGTATACATTTATATGGGTTATCGGGATAGGGTAGTGAGAAAATATGAAATTGTTTCGATAACATTAATGATACGTTAGAAGGAGTAAGTGACATTTTTTATAAATTTAGGGTTTTTTTTCTTGTAAACGTTTCAGAATAAATAAAAAACGAAATTAATGAATCAGTAACTAAATGTCAACATTTCTGTCACTTATACCCTCAAGTCATATCACCGTTGTATGTATATATTATCTATCACATAACGTTTCTAATGCTATTAGCCGCCAACATAAGATGATAATCGTGCAACCAAACAAGAGGCGGTTCACAATTGTTATTCTCCTTGGACAGATTTTCCAAGGCCCCGACCGTTTTGGACGCAAATCCTTTATTCACCGCGCAGTACGACTGGGAAAACAAAAAAATTAGTTTCATTACAACGTCGTTTCCTTATCAATTATTACTTTCCAAGATTCGACACTAAATTTCGCCTTATCAGGCATCGAATGAAACAACGGCCAAAATGTTTCATTGCAGCAACCATTATAATAGCTATCGAAAGTCGAAGGGTCAAAATCAACGGGCACGACCTTAAAAACACAATTCGAATTGATTACAACATTGTGACGACGCGCATTTAATAATTCAATAACCGACTTTGTCCGACTGTAACCCAGCAGTAGGCGTTGTATCATTGGGATCGGATTCTGGTATTTTATCCCCTGCCTTTAAATGGACGCCAGGCCATCCGATCCATAACCCGTTCCCTTGAATTACGACGGGTGCCACAGCAGTGACCAAACCGCCAGCGCTGAAATAAATAACGCCAAATATTGTAAATACCGTCGTAAAAATGTTAGACGGGTATCTAATTTTAAAATAAGAAGTCACGTTTTACTACACGACGTCGTGGCTTTGTAATTTTATGCAATACATTACGGAGCCGTCTGCCAAAACATTCGATCAACATATAAACCTCCGTCACGATATACACGTGAAAAATATACCATATATTTATATAACTACGTAAGTAGTTACCATGATTTGTGACTAACGACGAGGACCTAAAAAATATGTCTATACTTTTATAGGCAAACATTCGGTAACATACGCTGAATTTATTTGCACCTAGACTTTGTAACAAACAACTTCGTTACAGAGGTCACTCTCTACATTACTAATAAATAATAATATTACATTAATACAAATATTGAAGACGTACATATATATATGTGCGTATACGTATCGGATATATACGCAAAACAAAGTGTAAATTAAATAGGGAACGTTTTACTTCAACTTGTTTTATATAACCGTTTTTTTACTATATATTTTTAACGTGATATTAGTATAGTTAAAAACGATATATGAGAGTGTCCAAGTTATGTAACATATTTTGTTGCGTATGAACTAAACAAATAAGACGAAAGTCCAACAGAATTGTTTTTTACGTTGATTAGGAAAGGTGCGCCCGTACATGCGTGTTAAATAATACAATGCCTGTTGTTCACCTATTACGTTGTACATGATTGACCTTTCAGGTCGATACTCGCTAATCTAAAAAGGTTAATGGTAATTTATCGTTTGGAGACGCGCTCGAGCACGGGTAAAAAAAAAATAATTTGTCGAGTCTCGTCGGTAGTAACAACAGTATTATTACGACCGAAGCGACAATTTGTCGACGAGATTTTTATCACTTTTTGACTAGTTATCGGCGACGTTTTTATAAACGCGCACTTCTGACGACGACAACGTTCACTCTTGCTAGCGCCATCTTTCTATAGAAATTGATCGGCTATTATCATTTCGTAAACGGACCGCTATGTATTTAGTGTCCACACGCAATTGTCGTTAATTTCATCAGGCCCCCCCCCACATGCATTCACACGCCCGCCACGAAGCGTGGTTTTCGGCTACATCACCATTTTCCCGACTTGTAAGACGATGATGTCGCCCCGTCATTTCTTGCACGTACGCCCACATTTTTAGACCGACCACTATGGGTTGACCCGGACGACGGTGTCCTTCGAACGCGTACGAAACGGTCGCCGGGGCACACCTCCCCCCGAACATGGCGTGTCGTTTTCTTTAAAACGTACGTGACGTACGAAGACGTCACGTGTCAACAACATACTTGGCGCGTTCCGTTTGCGCGTAAAGCGGTATACCACACGCCCGGACGTACAACAAATAACGGCATTAACGTAAAGAGGTATCGCACCTATAGTTGATACCACGAAAGTGCTAATAATAACAACGTAGTACGACAGATTTTTTTTGTAATTGGCGACGTCAGTCGTCTTGTACGTGGCGACGATCGAAGTACATGAAAATTATGTCACCCACACCACAACAACCGATATTCGTGTGTTGTTTACCTGGCTTTTCTCTCCCAGTTGCCCGTCACCTCGTTTCGCTTAAGCACGAACGGCAGTCGGTTGGACACAATGATCAGCTTACCGGACATGGTTCAACGGCGAAAAATTGTCGATGACGAAAACAAAAACCCGAACGGGAAACAACGTCGCCGCGAAAACAGGCGGCGACGAATTACAAAAACCGAAAGATAATCGGGGGGAAAAAATCCGAAGGATTGATCGCGTTTGGCGAACGCGAATGAACAACTCGCTCCGGGCGCTACCAAGGTTATGCTTTTTGTTCGAGCTGATCTCGTCCCTAACCTACCGCAACGTCGACGATATGTCACTAGGTTCCACTGAACTTCTGTGTGTACGCGTGGCCCGGTTCCTCCCTCCTGGTCACCTTACTAAAGCCCCAACAGCTGGCCAACGGGTTGGTAAAACGCGGTACCGAGAATCGGGTGTGTCTCTACGCGGTTACTGCCGATATTGTAACCGGTTCCACGTCAAAACTAATGTACCGTACCATACACCGTTCGACAGCACCAACGCCGCGGCCGACAGTGTCACCCTTTACCAAGCCCCCCCCCATTTTACGCCGCCGTCACGCGACTAAATTACCGTTGTTCATGTCGGCGGGTCGATTTTACCGTGCGAACGGTCCGTTTTGAATCGTTGGCGCGTCCGTGGACGATAACAAAGTTATTAACATTTTAGAGTATTTCGTAAAACTAATGGAAAACGTCTAAACAAAAAAAGAACAACATTTACTCTCCAAAATGGATTTATAATTGAAGCACTTTAATACATTCTCCGTTAACCATAGTTTTATCCTAATAATTTATTTTGAACATATTTTCATGTTATAAAATAAAAGTACACAAGTACTTTTATTGTAAATAAAAGTGACAATAAAGAAACTTTACCTTGGGAAATACTTGGTAAACTAAAAGAAAAATTAAAAAAAAAATATGTCTTCTCCAATAAACTTCTCATTAAAGAAGATTAATAAACTCGTCATTAAATACAATTTGAGTTGCATTAATGTTTTTTTTTTATATATATTATAATATATTAAGATACAAAAATACTGTCACTATAACTAAAAAATGTGTCGTCACAAATAGTTAATATGAAAGTATTTAATAAGATTATTCAATGATCTTAAAAATGAAATTTGTAGCACAAAATGAATTTTTAGATCAAAAAGTTCAATACACATTTTATTAATATAATTTTAATATTTTATAGTATTTTAAACATATAAAAATACTATTAATATAACAAGTGATAACAAAAGATAAATTCTTTTGGAAATAATCAATAATCTTACAATAGAAATCTATTATACAAAATAGTTAATAGCAAACAATTCAATATATTTAAGATTAAACAACAATTTCTTCAAAAATATTTTAGTTATAAACAAAATTATAGAACAAATATCATTTTATTTAAAATTTTTTTTAGGTTTACTAAATACTTCCAGAAATGTACGTAAATAAAGTCACATTATTTATGAAATTATCAGACCTTTTATATTTTATAATGTAAGAAAGTTTTTGAAATAAATTAATATAATATAAATATGGTTAAATCTGAATATACTAAGGCATTTAAATAGAGTTAATGTATCAAAATGTGACAGCAAAAGACATTTACTTTGGGAAGTATTCAGTAAGCTCTAAAAAATCATAAAAAAGAAACATGTACTGAAGAGTAAGTTAATAGTCAAAATAGTTCAATATGTATATGATTAAACACATTTATATTTTATAAATTTGTTTTAAAAGCTTTATCATTTTATAAAATAAAGAGTTTATATTGTAAAAATTATTTAACAATATAAGTAAAATATTGTGAAAAATATTTAGTTGGCCTATTGGAAAACCATACTAAAGAATATTTATTCCACAAATTAATTTATAAATATATAGTTCTATGTGTTAATGATCAAACACATTATTAAAATATATATTGTGTTCAATTATCCAGTGAACAATGTTAACTTTAAACGCAGTATGTAGATCGAACTTTTTTAAGATTAATTATTGAGCTTACTAAATAATTAATCAAGTAAACATCTTTTGATGCCATTTTTTGACATAAACTGTATTTAAATATATTTGTATTTTATCAAGTAACATAATTTTTTAAATAAATTAATATAATAATTTTTAAGTGTTTCGTGTATTTAGAATTGACCAAATTTATATTCTATTAATTTTATTACAGTTTTTTTATTTTATAAAAGTATAAAAATATAGTTAATGTAAAAAAAAGATATTCACAATGAGGAGTATTTAGTATGTCTAATGAAAAATTATAAAAGTTAATTTTGTTACACAATGTGATTTCACGATGAACAAAATTCAATACATTTATGATTAAACACATTAATATCTTATTAATTTGCTTTCAAAATTATATTAAATTATAATGTATAAAGGCATTAAACCACAATTTATATAAATGTAATGGCTATTGAAAGTATTTAACAAGTGTTATGAAAATCTAAGAAATAAAATTTTTTTTTACAAATTGAGTTCATGGCTAATAAAATGTAATATATTAAAAATTAAACTTTATTATAGTCTATTACTTTATTTTTAAAATATTGCGATACGAAATATTAAAGCGTAAAAGGATTGATAATGTAAAAAAAAATTTGACAATTTAAATGTATACATTGGAAAATATTAAATAAAAGTAATTAAAAACCATAAAAAAGTATATTTGTTCTAGAATTAGTTTACAACTATATAGTTCTATATATTCATGATCAAACACATTATTAAAATACAAATTGTGGTTAGCCATACACATATAGGACTATGTTAGTTTTAAATGCACTATATAAAAAAAATTTCTTTTTTAAGATTAATTATTAAGCTTACTTAACACTTCTCAGAACATATTTTTATTGTTAATTTTTTTTAGATTATCCAACTATTTTTTTATGTTTTATAATATAAATAAGTTTTTGAAATAAACTAAGAGAATATAAACAAGTTTAACCATGAATATATCAAAGAAGATTAAAGACATATATAGTCTATTAATTTGTTTTAAATATTATGCTACATTATAAAATATATAGTAATAATATTTAATTAGAAATAATGTAAAAAAGCAATAAGTGATATTTATTTTAGGCTGTAGTGAGTTAGTGTTATCTAAAATCTTAAATTAGAAATTTGTTAAATAAAATTACTTAACAGCTAACATAATTCAATACATTTACAACAAAACACAATTAACTTCCAAAATACTTTAGTTATTAGCTACATTGTAGAACTAACATCTAAATATAACAGTTTGTTATTAAGCTTATTAAATACATTTCAAAGTATATATTTATGTTTTCACTTTTCTTTTACACCATCAGTAATTTTTAAACTTTGGCATATTATAATGACAATAAAATTTTAAAATAAATTAATAACATTTACACATACTTAATAATATTTTATATATTTATGTTTAAAAATGTATATTTTCTTAATATATTTAAAATAGTCTTCTAATATTTTGAAACTAGATATTCATTGTATAGTATATTCCCTTTGGTAGACACTTAGTAAACCCAATGAAAAATCTGAAAATAGAAATATTTTTATATTACACAAAGTGAGTTTATAGCTAATATAGTTTATTATATTAATGAGTAACATAATTTTTTTTAGAAATACATCAATTAGACGATAAATGATGGAACAAATATCTTTTACTTTTAAACTTATCTTAAATCTTGCTAAATATCTTCCAAAGTACACATTTATGTGGTCACATAATTATAATACAAGTAAACATTTTATGTTTTATTAATTTATTATATACAATAAGTATCAAAATATATTAATAAAATATAAATGTTTTTGATATTGAATTAAAGTTATTATAATTAGAATGTTATATTACATTACAATGCATATAGATATTTAAATATAGTTAACATAAAAGTGATAACAGAAAAATATATATTTTGATGAGTATTTCATTAGTATAACGTTTTATTTAAAAATAAAAATGTTATATAAAATTAATGGGTAAAATAATTCAATATATTAACGATTAAAGACGTTTAAATTCTATTAATTCATTTCAAAAAGTTACTTATGTCTTAAAATATAAAAGCATAAAAAGTCTGTTAATGTAAAAATTATGTAATAATATAATAGTGTATTTTGATATGCATTTAATAAACTATAAGAAAAGATTTAAATAAAAATGTCAGTTCTACAATTTAGCTAATAACTTAAGTATTTTTGAAATAAACTGTGTTTTGTTGTAAATATATTGATATTTTAATTTTAAACTCATCTTGAAAGACAAATTTCTATTTTAAAATTTCTATTTTATTCACTTTAACCTAAAGTATCATTTGTTATCACTTTCTTACATCAATTGTAATTAAATACCATTTTATATTAAAATGTGGCAAAATTTTTATAATAAATTTATAAAATATAAATGTCTGTATTCTGGTTTAATATATTTATACTTAAATTTCTTTATATTTTTATTATTTATTTCATATATGTTCTTATATATAAATTATAAACGCATAGAGAGTGATAATTTGAAAAAGTTGACAATATAAATGTATACTTTGGATAGTATTTAGTAACAATGAGAAAACTTAAAAGAATATTTATTGTAGAATTAAGTTAAAACAAAAGACTTTTAATACATACACGAATAAACAGATTTGTATTATATTAATTTGTTTTAAAATTTTAATTACAATAAAAATTATAAAAGTACAAAAACTTGCAAAATGGCAGAACTACCTTATTTTAGAATTATACATTAATATACTTTTTAAATTTTAATTAATATTTTGTGTTGAACTAAAATGTTGAACAATGTTAGTTTATGATATGTAATGTAATTAAATTTTTATACAAATGAATAATCCTAAAATTTCACGTTAAAATAAAAAATAATCTTTAAACTTACAAAATTATTATATTTTTTCCTGTTTATTTTGACATTTTCTAAATAGGTGTTGGTTTCATTTTCCCTGCAGCCATGATGTTGGGTAGAATCAATATTTGATCTAAAGTAGTAATAACGAAGACCTAAAAATAAAATGTAATAATAAATGTATAAGTGTAATGATGATATCTAGTAATTTGACTTAGAAATGTACATTCCTTTTTTCGATAAAAGTATGAAAAATTATAGTTTATTCATGATTTCATTAACTATCTCTTCTTTAATTGCTTTAGGTTTCCAAAAAATTCTCAATTTTGTTATTATTGCCAATGTTTTGTTTTGTGTGTTTACTTCTAGGAAGTCTGCAATTTAAAATATATACAAATGCAAATTATAAGTATTATAATTAATAAACAAATTATAAGTACTTTGAGTCGAGATTATGAAAATGTTTCTGAATGACGACAATCAAGAATAGCTAGGTGCTCGTTTTAATTGATATTCCAATTTACCTGCTAATTCATTCTCGGAATATATTTGAAGAATGCAGAATTTGTCAACTGTATTTTGGATCAAACAAACGTGGAAAATAATACGCACATTTTAAACTCTTAATGATCGTCTTATATGTAACCTTAGGCATGGAAAGTATTTTACAATAAAATATTTAAATTTTACATCAACGAGGATATACGTAAAATTATCGTGTACAAACGATGTGATTTCTTTCCGGGTACCTCAAAATTGTGGTCATCTACTCCTAATTCTTGTATTCGTTTCGTCAAAACATCTATACTTCGATCGACGACAAAACGGAATGGAATTGTTGTGGAGTGTATCAAAAATGACAATATTAGTGATCTCCAAACACATATCAAGAATATCGTATCACAAAGTCGCGATAACAGCAAGCCGGGTTAATACTGTACTGAGTATACCAATAATATATATATATATATATATATAAACATACTTGGTTCCTCTAAATATTTACTTTTACAAGTACAAAAAATAATCCATAGAGCAATAAATATAGTTTATATATATTACATAACATACATAAATATAAAAAAAATTTTTTTTTCAATATATTCACTGCGTTATTTTTTTATAATTGTGCATAAATTTAAAAAAAATTCTAGAGAATAGCTATATTAAAAAACTATTTTTTTCAATATTTTAATTTTTATGTTAGTTAATGGCAATACAAACTTCATTTTTGCTAAGTATAAACACTAATTTTTAATTTTGAAACTATCTATATGGATGAACATATTTAGAAAATCATTCTCTATATGTAAATAAAGTAATTAGCATACAAATGCATAGTTCAAGAGTTACAAATATATAGTTGTTTGTATATTTTTTGGAAATATTCTACCAATTTTGAAAGTTTTATTAATGCAAATTAACATCACATTTTTAACTTTTCAAAGTCCAAAAAAACTACTCTACATTATTTTATTGTCAGCTGTCTGCAAGATGATTTCATTTTATTGTTCTCGGTGAATCTAAATTATTTGTTGATGTTTGAATTGGTAGTAGTATAATAATATAATTACATTTAAATACTGTTATTTTTATAATAGTTATAATTGGGCTATCATCAAGTGAAATCAACATATTACATCAGAGCAACACCAGATATGCATATCTGGTACCTAATACAAGACTTAATTATAAATGACTAAAATAATATTAACAATGATCCAATTTTATAATTCAAATCCTCACAGGTTAATAAATATAATACTTGATTATCGCAAATTACATAATTTTGTTGTTACTTGACTATTGGTTCTGCAGTTATACTATTAATTTATTTGTTAAGACTAGAAACCCTTGCTTTTATTTATTATCATTAATTGTCATATTCAATTGAAACTAGAAAAAAATCTAACAAGATAAACGCTTAAGAAAAAAAATATACGAAATAATACACTTCAATATAAATATATATTTATTTAGTAATATATTAACAGATATTTTATAATTCTCATACATGTATTTTTAAAAAAAAATGAACTATATTGTTTCAATAATTTTTTTTTCAATAACTCACAATAAATCAATAATATATTTTTATGTAGTCACTATATCGTAAAAGCTAAATTTTGTTTTTAAAATTTACAACAAAAAAATATTAATTAATAAAGCATCAACTGTGATAAATAAATCAATTACAATTTTTATTGAAACATATATGCTGTGAATGATGAATTAAGTTAATGGTTTGATTTTCTTCATAACAAACATTTGTAAAGAATGCGCGTTAAAATTATTTATGGAGTTTTAAACGAGTTAAATCCAAATGCATAATTATTTATTGGAATTAAAATTGTTATTTAAAATTTTACATTTGAATATAATTGCTACAACAACGCATGAATAAGTACTGTATTGTATATTTTTAATAGACGAGACATTGTTGTCAGGCTAGATTAAACTTAAATACGTATGTAACATGTGGGTACATTATGAACAATATCGCAAAAACATGTGATTGACTTCGTCAACCACATTTTTTACTACTCTTATAAAATCGAAAGAATAAAACATCTTCCCACCCTTTATATAGGATATTGCCAGAATTGTCCACTTCGTTATAGTTGATAGTTGACTGGAGAAGTCGAATCGATGATTGCGCACTAACAATATCAAACCATTGGTAAGAGAGACAATATATTGGATGGCAGATTTTGAGACCAAATATTGTACATTTGAGAGTGTTGTCACTGGACCTAAGTCAAATTTTGTAAATTAAAAGGCATTAAATGACCAAATAAATATTTTTATAAATTATTATAAGTATCTTACCAAATTGATAATCCGCAGTGTTGTTTAGCTTGTGTTGACGTCACAGTTGATAATGGAATCAACACTGTTGCTTCTATATTAATCATCTATAACAACAACAACAATACATTGCGAGTGTTTCTCTAAATTAATTCTTTATTGTTTATAACTCACGGTTGATTAAGAATGATTAATAAAATTGCCATAAGTTTCATCCATAAAAGTTTTCCATATATGGCTTCATATGAAGTTATAAAAACAACACTGGAGATAATTTATTCAGTCTAATAACATATATTTAATGGTTTTGAAATTTTATTTTTATTTTGAATATATTTTGGTTGGCACCGGAAACTTCAAATTTAAATTGAAACTCATCGTAATATAAATCTAAAACATCAAGTTACAAATTATTTAATATTTCATAGTTAAATCGTTTTACATTTTATTGAACACACA
Organism: Geopemphigus sp. TES_GeoC_2020; assembly: GCA_025469175.1. Lineage (NCBI taxonomy): Eukaryota > Metazoa > Arthropoda > Insecta > Hemiptera > Aphididae > Geopemphigus > Geopemphigus sp. TES_GeoC_2020. The sequence goes on along the minus strand of JAIPRN010000308.1, from coordinate 71,363 downwards.
AGTTGTATAAACAGTACTAAATAATTTTAAATTATAACCGGGTAGTCTATTTAAAGCACAGTAAATATTATCGTTAACGGATGTTTGGTCTCTTAGAACTAAAACTAAATAAAAAAATTAATAAAAGTTCTTACTTAGAATGAGAAGTGAAATTGTCAAGTTCAATGATACAGGCATAATGTTCGAACGTTTTCTTTTCACTGTAAAGATAAAACTATTATTAGCACAATAATTTCGCGCACATTTCGAAGCGTGTTAAAATAACAATAACGATGAACATATACACGACTAACGGTATTGGAATTTTTGTATTGAACAAGTTTTTTTTTCGAAAATTCAACTGAGTACAGCAAATTTTTTTTTACACTGTCGTATTTCGTAAATTTAATGTCACGCGCCGACTGAATTAAGAAATCGTACAACGATCATGTTTGAACCGTAAAAATTTAATTGTCGTGAAAATCGATCGGCTTAGTTTTGCCTGAATCAATTTGGACTTTTGCGTAACGAATATTGTTGGATACGACAACGTGAACGACGTTCCATATAAACACTTGTATCGTTGTTTTCCCTTATCACGATCGACTGAATAATTGGTGATAAAAAAATTTATTTCGGACCTTGGTATACGATGATAAGGTGGCTAGGTGACCGATTACTCATTGGAATGTGAACAGAGAGATGTCCCCGGGTTTGTACACACCTGAATCAAATGGAAATCGTCCGAGAACGTAATGCGAGAGCATTAAATGAGGTCGAAAACTCATATCTTATGTCGACGCGAAAAGTACGAACCGTCTACAGCGAAAGAAAACGGCACGCGCGCACACGATTTCGTTTTTGAACTTCTGCTACCACGGTCAATAATTATTAATGTAGGCGTCGTTCGGACATCCGGGCGGGCGTTTGGAAATAGGACGGACACAATCAAACCTGTCGCAGGAAACGTTTCGAACTCGTGGACACGCTCAATAGACGCAGCCCTCCACTACTTCACCGATTATGACGAAATCGAACGAGTTTTTGTGCGTCGCGCTGCACACGGATTCCTACCCTTACGTTACTCACCAACACCCGGCCAATCAACATCGTCGACCATCGCGAATTGTAAGTATACCTAAACAGTGCCGAACGTTTCAGCTGTTTTCGCGGCGACCGTCACGAGATAACACGCGCGCGTTATCTCATCGGCATTATGCGCGCGTTCCGTTGACCCATTCGAATTCGCCACGAATGGATCGTTTGGATTTCGGTAGTTATTTTCGCGTTCGAAAACAATTTTCGGTTTCGATAACGTTTCGTACGGTTACTGATGTTCCAAATGCGAACGATTAAAACCGTTACGAGAAGTGACGCTGTTGTTTTGAAACGCGATATGGTGAACCTTTTGTGTGTATGAAGTATTATGTATACACGAATCAAACGTCGACGTTGAATATTTACGGTGAGTTATTGATATTGTTCGACTACGCATGTCAAAATATTACCTTTGACTTCTCTGTAACTCAGTAGTTCTTGGAATACCGAATGTACTTAACTGTTGTGTTTTATGTTTCTAAGTCCTAAACAACGTTATAATAGTAACTGTGGATGGTTATTTCGTAAAACAAGTTTATCAATTTCATTTTATAGATGTGTTTTTTATTTTCTGTTTTGAAGCTCCGGCAAATTGAATCTATATAAAATGTATTACAGCTACTTTTAATTTCGGAAGAATAAAAAATTACCAATAATAATCGGATATTGTTTTACTTTGTAATTCATTCGTTTAATTATGTTGTTATTTAATATTTTAGCAAATTTTTTTAAATTTTTTTTTTATTACGATAATTGATTGCACTATTAATTTGTTTAGGTTATTTGATATTTTCCAAAATTCTCTAACGTATTTCATTGGCAATGTTTAAATTATAATTACTTTTAAAAGCAATATTGTGTACAATAATAAGTCGGCTAATATTATTAAATATATTTACAGGACTACACTCAAGTTTATAAAAACTTAAGTTAGAAACCGCTATTTGTGCATGTAAAAACAATGATTGGTATCATGAAGAATTGTAGAGTCAGTGTATGTAAGTTTTTTTTAATTATAATTTAATTGCTCTTCGATTATCAATTGAATGTTTGTGAATTTTACTTGAAATATTAGTTATAATATCTGGTCAATATTTGTATCTTTGAGTAAAATAAAAGTATCTTTTATATATTTGAAATAAGCTTTTATAAATGGACCTTATATTTTCCTAATCTATTAAATATAATATCAATAAAGGCCCACTTAATGAACCACTCGTTTACTAGACAATATTTTTGTGTTTAAATGATTATTGTATTGGAAATAATTTTTATTAAATAACAACATTAATCGTGTAATTTCATTTGGATTAAAATTACTTTTACAAATAAGTTTATTTTTGAGAATATCTACGTGTCAAATTTAAGAATAGTTGTATATAAATTGTTTTCATCGAGTGATGTCATTTTACATTACTGTACTAAATTAAGACTGTTTATTTTTTCAATCAAATCGTATTTTTTATTAACGTATAATTAAGTTTTTAATTTTTATTATATTAGTCTATTTAAAAATTTTGTTAAATTTTAAGTGGTACTATAATTTGTACATATATTAATACAATTATTATTTACACATTTAATTTATCTATATTACTGTTCATTGTTTGTTAATTATTACTTATTTGTAATATATCCTATATATTTTTAGTATTTTGTTATTTAATATTTGTTTTATTTATTTGTAACCTGATAATGACTTATGGTTAAAACTAGTTGTTACTTATATATATTTTATTTTTTTGATTATTCTAGATATATTATTTTGTAAGTAATAATGTTTATTATTTTTATATGATATAGTAATTTTATAAAATATCTTATGTATTTATTACACCCACTTATTACAAATTTACATATTTAAGTACACAGTGAGTTTAATCAATCGTACAGTTAAAAACTTAACAATCTATGAATTTTTTTCTTTACTTAAATATATAAAACTTTTTAGAATAAATTATTTTACTAATTTAAATCATTAAAACACAATTTAGTTGGTCTAGTAATATGATACAATTAAAAAAATTTGATTATGAATTAATCGATCGAATAAGTGAATAAAAATTACAAAATTGTCATTCGGTTTTTCTTTGTGTATTATAATTGAATGATTTAAATGATTGATTAGATAGACATTTATATAAAAAGAAATCATGAATATAAGTGTTTAAATATTTACAACACTCAATTACTTAAAAAATATTAAAATTAAATTTTTAATAAGTATTTGTCATTACATTATTTTAATCTTAAGTATTAATTACATTTTTTCGTCGACAGTTGATACATATTTTAGTCATAATCAATAATTTCTGTTAATTATAATTGTTCCTTTGTGTTTATTATAATTGTATTTTTAAACTTCATAATATTTTATGTAACGGATATTAATTTCATTTTATTTATCATTTACAATGAATAGTGAATTTAAATTAATTTATTACAAATGTTTAAGTGACGATTACACAATATTACATATTTTATTTATAGTTATAATAAATATTATTGTATTATGATATACATAAATTCTTAAAGCAAACATTATCGACCAACTTTTATATTATTTTAAAAAACTATTTGAAAAACTTAATGGACAAAAAATACATAACTGGGAATATTAAATTTAAACTTGACCAATTTAAAAGTAGTTACCATAAAATGGAAATGTATTTAAATCCAACTACCCTAGAAATCATAAGTGTGATAAGTTACAACGCATATACATTAATTTTAAACAACTATAACATTTTATTGTTTTAAATAATGCAATATCAAAATATTTAATTACATATTATCATAACTATTAAAACAAATGTATAAAAACTCATTTAAATTACAAATAAAAATGTTACTTTTTTGAAAATTTCAGATAAATATTAACATTTTACGAATATTTCTTATAATTAGTTTTGTTTGAGCAAGTGTGTGCAAATTTCAAATTGAAACTGTAACTTATAATATACTTTTTTTAAAATTGTAATTTAGAAATGAAAATTATGATCATTGAATATAAAAAATATTAAACATAACATGTATAATATGAAATAAATGAAAATGTTCTAAAGGAAGATTCCCCTTGAAATTACGCAATAAAAATAAAATATTTAATAATACTGCTGGAATGTTGAATTTTGAAGCCATTGCTGTGGCACGTTGTTAGTATTGTTCGCTATAAATTGTGGATTGTTGGGAAAGAATGGAAGAAATCCTGTTAATGGACATGCATTATTGTCACTGATAGGCATCCGTGGAATTTGTATTCCTTGTCGTTGTAGTTGATACGCTTCCATGTTATTTCGATACGGTGATTGTATTCCGGGGGGTGTATATGATGAACTGTTGTCAACTGTAGTTGAGAAGAATTTATAACACTCGAATACCTTGTGTCCAGTTTGGTAGCAATATGAACACACTTTTGATTTTTCTTCTGCACGTGCCAATTTAATCGCTTGGTCTAATGTTGATGGGTTTTTAGCCAAAACCTGTTTCTTTAAGTCACCTAGTCCCTCAATAAATACTTGAACAATCCGTTTCTTTATACTTGTCTCCAAAATAACAGCCGTTTGCTCGGTTTTCATATTCAATTCGTGTGTCAAAATAAGATCTCCTAATTTTTTTACACGTTTGGAGTATTCCAACACGTTCTCATACAATTTCTTTCGGCAAGAATAAAGATCAAGGTACAAAAGGTTAGTAGTGTTTGTTGGCGGTTTTATGTACTTCTTCAATTTTTCTTTAAGTTCAGTCCATGAGCTGACAGGTTGAGCTTTCAGCACTCTTCTTGCTTTTTCGTTAAGCCGAATTACTATCCCTTGTAATAACTTGGGTTTTGACTTTTCATGTACACATGCAAGGGCAAACTCACACTGTTCGAGGAACTCGTCTATATCTTCTTGGGTTGCATCGCTGAACGAAGTTGGAAGTAGTTTTAATGCCGCTTCCAATCCTATTGTATCAACGTTCGCATTCTCTAAAGTAACAGAACAAAAGTCGTCACACATTTCATTGATGGCTTTTGATGACGGTGAATGAAGACATTTGGCATTTGAAGAATCTAACACAGAAGACTCGTATTTGTTTTCTGCGTTTCGTGTCGATTTTTGTGACATTCTGTATTCTTTAATGTTCTAATTTAACCGATCTTTAGAGTAGTTACTATGATCCAATTACGGTCTTTCTTTGTTTTAAATTGATGTTTAGTCTATCTGAAACAAGTGAAGCACTTTAGAACTGATAGGCAGATTGGTAAAACAAGACGTTAAGAAAATTCTGGCGATGACTAAACTCTAATCTGGTGTTTTCAACTCTTGATTTTCTGAGTCGAAAATAACAGTATAAATAAACAGAGATAAAATTGTAACCTATAATCATACATACCTACTTAATGAGAACAATGTCGATTCAAATGATCATAGTTCTAAGCAGGCACTTCAGAATTGGTTGAGTAATGGTCTTTTAGACGTCGTTCAACAACCACGCCAAACAATCAGTCAAATTATAACAAAGTTGCGTACTTGATCAGAAATCGTGTGACTAGCTGTTGCTGGGTCTGAAAAATGTCATGTTCACTATGTTACCTCGATGAAAAAATAATATATCCGTTATTTACTAATTCAAGAAGAATCGGTTACTATAAGTTAGTGCACCACGATGGGTTTTGCGGAAGTCAGCACTCGTGTAGTGATCTCGACACGTTTCCCGTTGTTTTAAAATGAGAATAACGAAACGTAAAGACAAAAATGTCACTTACTTTTAAAATAGTGTGGGTCGTCGTCGTTAGAGTACACTGAACGAATGAAAAGCGCGATCAAAATGGAGTAGGATTTTCATTTTTATTAAATAATTTCAAATAGTTTCAGATATTAACTGTTGGGGTTATTGCCGCCGACACGGTGTCGCCAATAATTACAAAATATCATGAAATATCGACAATAAACGAGCACTGTTTGATCGGTGCCACAGTGTTGTCGAGTTAAAGGTAAAAAAAAAATCTACTATATAGAATATTTATTTTGAATACTAAGTTCTTCGCGCCATGTACTATGTTCCTTTGTGACGGCTAAATCGTATGATCAACAATAATGTTGGCAGTAAAATCGATTACCGTAAAATTAATTCGATTTATTGAATTGATACGACTGTAGTCGATGCGGCCATTGGGTATTGCGCGTGCGTGTAATAAAGTCTTTTTCCAACCTACGTTTTCTTTACACGCCATTTGCTTCGTTTCTTTTGTCGACGTATACACGGCTCTTTACGATAAATTATTATTTTTACGTAAACCGCCTGTTATTAAGGTAAGAATAATTCGATTTTTTACTTAATTATTATTTCGTGATTAGTCGTTCGGTTGAAATTAAATTTTTTTTAATAAAATTAAAAAAAAATCAAACATTTTGCGCAATAAAAAATAATTGTTGAAAACTTGCTCGTATTTAAATATTAGTCTACGATTTTAAAAATTATTTAAATCGACGCTCTACTATATTTGTAATATATTATTAATTCAAATGTCTTCTTCCTCGCCTTATTCTCCCAGCTTTTTGGGTTCAGCCACCTTGGTCCTCAACTTCCACTTAACTCGATCTCCTACTTCACGCACATACCTGCAGTCCTCTAACACACTCAGTCCCGTTCAACTACTTTGGTAAATAAATATCGGTAACACGTACATGAAGACTTTTGCCTTGATCTTATAATATTCGACTTAAAACGTAATCCGACATTATGTACCATTTAAGTACGAAGCAATGGTTTATCGTAATTTGTTTACGGAGAACAACGGACAATTATGTAATTGTAAGGGAAGCCTATTTAAGAATTTCGTGTTTTAACGAATTATTGTCGCATTATATTATTGTAATTACACGTTCGTTATTCTCTGTCGAGTTGTATTTGGCGTAGCTACTATAGGAGGACTATTTAGGATTTCAACGCCCTGACACCATATATAGTTTTTTTCCTGTCCACCATTTAATTCACCCTTACTGGAAAAAAATAATTTTAATATAAAATTTTAATTTAACCGCTATCGATTATTATTACTTCTAAAACAAAGTAGCGAAAACAATTAATATTGTGTATATATTTACGTATTACATATATAATTATTAATTAATCGTTGGCATGAGAGCACACTATTAATTTTTTTTTTTACATTTATTAGCAATATATATATATAATATTTATGTTCGTTCACGTTACGTTAGCGATAATAGTTATGTATATAATTATTGAATAATCGTTGGTGTGAGAGTATAGTATTAATTTCTTTTTTATATTAACTAGCAATATATATAAATAGTATTTATGATCGTTCACGTCGCGTTTGTGATAATAGTTACCTTTTCCGGCTGATAATTTTGTAAAATGATCTGGACGTTCGATTATATCAGTTTGTAAGCTATAAATAAAATTATTACGTGTAATTTACGATCATACAGTAATCAAGTGAAACATAATCTATAAATAATTATGTTGGCTTATTAATAAATTATTTTATCGAAGGTTTAAAGTGTATTTTACTTATCGTCGTTGGGGCTGTTTTAATTATTTTCGATCTTAATTCGTTGAACATACAAAACGATATTGAACATATCAATTACCGCAAATTTAGATACAATTAGCCTCGTACAAAGTAGAAATATTGTTGGCTATAATTTTCAGTTAAATCTGGATTAAAATAGTGTTTATCTACTGAGCTTTATTTGAATAACAATTTTCTATTCACCTCTCGATTTTCAGCCGTGATAAATTATTACTTTAATTGTACAAATGTATAATCATGTAAAATATTCGAAATTTTTTTTATTATCGAAAATAATACCATTATAATTGTTTATTTTTACATAAAAAAATTAAGTTCGACATTCTATAGCCCTGGTGGACAAAAAATTTTACACCGTACATAACGAATCACAAATTAATATATTAATGAATTCGATTTACTTTTGAGAAAACAGGATTTAAATTCTCTTTTTAAAAATGTTTACAATTACGTTTTTCTTGCATATTTTTATATTTTAATAAAATGCAATATTAAGTAAAGAATAAGCAGTTACAATCAATCGAATTATTTGAATATAATTAATGCCAATAAAATTTGACTTTTTAAAAAGCCATAATTCGGTTATCTAGATGTTTTTAATGAATTGCATAGGACTCATAGCGGGGAAATGAAGTAATAGCTAGATAAAATTTTTAAAAAAACAGGCCCAAATTATCAATTTTGTTTTTTTTTTTTTTTAATTGAACATAATACTAAAACCACAGTAATGATATTTCACAGACACAATATGTAGTGTATACTGCATATTTATATAATATTTTCCAAAATATATATATAATCTATTTGCTTATTGTTATTATGTTTATTTTTTGTCTTCTTAATCTCTTATGTATAATTACTAGATTTATATCTTTATCTATAATTGTGGAGTTATAATAGTTATTATTAAAAGCTAATAAAAAAAATTGTGTATATATTATTTTTAATTTTATGTAGAATTATAATAACTTACAAGGGCTTTTGTATATATTTCAGATAAATATACGCAGTCATCAATTTGATACACTCATTCCTATTATTTTAGTCTTTATTTGAAAACAAACAAAACATTAAAAATGATCCGCTCAATTTTTGTAAGTCAAGTATCTAAAATGATTGGTCAAACTGTAGCTACTACTTTATTGCGAAACATCTCTGGACAACCGTCACAAAGAATGGAAGATTATTTTAAGGATAAGTGTTTTATCGTAACAGGAGCTAACGCTGGTTAGTTGTGTTAACAGACCATACATGTTTTGTATACAGTGTGTGTCGTCATATTTATACTTACCAATTACATACCATTTTTTCGGTTATAGGAATGGGGGAAAAGATAACTGCTAGATTACAAGCTCTTGGATCAGTTGTATATGCTGTTGACAAGAGCAAAGGGAATCATCAACGGCTACCCAATATTAAAGAAATTGTTTGTGACGTATCCAATTGGGAAGAAGCGTATCAAAATATGATAGATATCGGTCCAGTACATGGTTTGGTAAACAACGCTGGGGTAGCAGTCATAGAGCCATTTTTCGATGTCACAGAATATGGTTGGAACAAGTAATATTTTGTTTTATAAATAATAATTTTCAGTTTGGTAAAAAATTAATCAAAAAACTATCATTTAAACCCCCATCGCATAGAGTCCACGTTATATTTTCTTTTGTTATTGGTATTTTTATTTTTTTTTTATTTTTTTTTTTTTTTTAAAATAGAAATAAATTGAGTACTTTTTGTTTAGCACACTGAATGTTAACGCAAAAGCGATTGTCAGAATAAGCCAGGCTGTAGCTAAAAATATGATTGATGCTGGTATTAAAGGATCTATAGTGAATATTTCTTCTACAATATCAACAGTAAGTCATACACGGATCAACATAATATTATATAACGTATTTTTCCTATACTCTTTTTCATTGAGAATTGTTGGGTTAAGAACAGTAACCCACTTGATTGGTAATATAATTTATAATCAAATTGTATTGAATTTAATTTTTAGAGAGCTATCCCTGATCACACAACTTATTGTGCATCCAAAGGCGCTGTGAATCAAATAACTAGAACTATGGCCATTGAGCTTGGCAAGTTTGGCATTCGTACTAACAATGTCAATCCGACTGTTGTTTTGACCCGTATGGGCAAGATTGCATGGTCCGACCCTAAGAAATCTGGACCAATTATGGATAGAATTCCATTAGGCAGATTTGCAGGTATTTGCATTTAACAACAAAATTATAAATTCGTTTGCGATACATTGTTTTCGTTAGTGGAACATATAGACATAATTTTTAACATTGTTTATAGAAACTGATGATGTTGCCAACGCCGTGATTTTTATGCTTAGCGACTACGCTACTATGGTGAATGGAACAGCTCTTGTAGTTGATGGTGGATTTTTGTCGGGTTAAGGACTTAAGCAGTTGAAGTTAAACTGATATTACTGGAATGGAAGCACACTAGTTTCTGATCATATTTTTATTTTTTTAATAGTTATAACGACTAGTAGTAATAAATTAGTAATTTAAATAAATCAATTAAATTCTCAATAATAAATAATAATAATAATAAGCATTAATGTACATTTAAAGGCGTTTTTTTTCAAAATCAATACACCTCTTCCTAAACCTGATTTGGCGTTAGATATTACGCATAGTCTTTTACAAGGCTCGCTGTGAATTATCTTTAGTTTCCAATTTTTTCTTTATTCATCTTTGAAAATGGAAATATATATGCCAATATATTATCTGATTCACTTAGAAACAGAAATTGGTCAGTGACAAAGGATAAATTTGTAAAGAAATAAAAAATAAAAGTTTTAACGTTCTATATTATTCTTCTTCATAAGCAATACTTCTTAAGTTATAAAACATACAAATAAATCTGTTTTTGACAACGCAAGATAATTTCTAACACGTATAATATATATATATATGTATATAGAATATTTATGTAGATTCAACAAAATCTCTTATATATCAAATTAATTATATATTAATGAATCGGTCGTTTAAAAAATGACATGTCATAGAAATAATTTCTTACAAAAATAACTTTTTTAAGTTTGCTATTTCTTTACTAAGTCATGTATTCTGTATAAAAACTGCGTTAATTAAATGTATGTTCAATAGAAATGTTGACTATCTGAAATTCAAATTACTTCTAATGGCTAACAGTTGATGAAGATTTTCACAGGTAGAAGCATAATATTTAATTGCGAATGTGGTTGTCGTACAATTTTTATGAACGCATTCCAAAATATACCTATTGTAATTTGTGTTTGTTAAAAAAGTGTATTAATGTAAAATATCGTTTATTATACGCGTATATTTTTTTATTACTTTATGTATTTTGAACTTCTAGTCTGTAGTTTACCAATAAAACTAGTCTATATATTTATCGATAATCCACGGTTTTTTATTTTTCGTTATACGAAAGTTTTTTTTTTACCTAATTTAAAGTTCTTATTCCTTGTAAAACCGACAAAGGTTTTATACGACTTCAGTGAAATATGATTATAGGTAGACTACAAATTAAGAATATCACGTGGCCTAAAAATAAGCAACATTTCAAAATCTGTTAAATTTCTGGAGCAATCGAGTTATTTGTAGTTGGTGTAAAATTTCAAATTTAACACTTGCATCTATTTTAAACGACCGATTCGTTTATATTAACGATTAATTTCTTAAAATAATTTCCCTTATTTTAGATAGGTCAATGATTAAATAATAAGTATTTAACGAAGTAAGTATATATCGCAATAGAGTACAGTAATAACTTGTTGCAACCGACGAACAATTACGAGTTAATAAGTACTTACAATTATAGATTGCAAAATGGGAGAGTAGACGGTTACATTTCGGGGTTATACATTTTTGATTAAAGAACCGATTTAATTTCTAATTGAAGCCTCCCCGTGGTTCAGAGTTCACAATCCCGAGCCTCGAAAAACAAAAATCGTTAATTGTATAACATTTTGTAGGCGCGGGCGTTTCAACTCCGAGCGAATAAACGTTAAAATAAATCGGACCGTCTCGTTAATGGCGTCGAAAATTCAATCGGATTTTCGGAACGATAAGTACGGTGAAAAGAAACGCCACGTCCGACGGCGGCCTATACGGTTACAATTTGCGCGATTCGTACGTTTCACTTTGGACTAATGTAAACGCGATAAACGGCCTGTAGATGGTTCCTTAAAATCGGTTGGGCGCGATCGGAAATGTGTACCCGAGTATGTCGTTTCCTATACAACGCGAGAATACGTCGCGGCTCAAAAACCAATTGTTTTTCCCTTATTTCGACACAGCTAGTAGTAAACATATTTTACGTAGACGGTAAAGAACGATTAATTAACAACGTAGTACTTAACAGTTACAATGCGCGCTTACGTCTAAAACGGTGTTTAAAACGCGTAAAATTGATAGTTACTTAGTCTAATAATAGTCCGGCTATTTACTTGTACCATTTTTCACTTAATTGTCTACCGTTATTTTACTTGATTACGATATAAACACGGGCTTTTTCGTTTAATATTGGCAAATGCACGAAATTGACGTTTGTAAAAGATCGACATCGAACATTTTTACCGACGATTCGAAAACCGAATGATCAAAATGGCCGGAGGTCAAAGATACATTTATTCGGACAACGCGCGACCCGAGTAATTTCAAGAAAATTCCGATCATTTCAAATTGGAATACTAAGAACAAATAACGTCGTACAGTTTAATACCTTATTGATTCCGCGAGAATTATGTACAGTTTTCTTTTTAAAAAAAATTTGTTCGGGTTTTCCGATAGATTAGAAATCCTTTTATGGAGTTTCCAAATAAGATAGTAGCACCCGTCACGTTTAAACCTGTAACAATTTTGTACGAACGCGTTTATGGGTCGCATTCATAATCTGAATCGGATTTTATGTCAGTCGACACAGAATCTGAATACGAATTTGTGTCGTAACGTTCACTTTCGTCTTCTTTAATTTTATATCGCTTCATCTCGAGTTGCTTTTCCTCTTGTTTTTGTTTATTTTTAGTAGCTCTGGCTTTCACCCTGTCATACATCGAGGGTGTATATTGTCCTTGAGCAATTTTTTGTAAACAACGACTTCTCACTCCTTCCCTGTGCTTTCCGTATCCAATTTCCCTCTTATTTTGAGTTTTTTCGACTTTCTTCGTTTCCTTATCTTTGTCCGTTTTTGTTTTGTGACGACGATTTTCCCGGTTTTTAGTTTTACTACTAGAAACGCTTAACACCGACGGCATATGCGTTACGTTATTTTTGTCTTTAAAATTCTTATTATCTGTTTTCGATCTTTTGTGAACGTCAAGATTTACCGAACTATCACTCATCTTTCTTTTGGACGAACAAACACGTCGTTCTGTTGGTGGTTTATCATTTTTGTGTTCGTTTAAATTCTTTTTTACTTCTTCTTGCTTAAAACGATCGAATATGTCGTTCTCTTCAGCCATTTCTTTAACGTCGTCTTTTTTGTAAATTTTATTAATAATGTACGTTTTGTTTTTAGTTTCAGATATTTTATCCAACACGGCTACATCCATTTTATCCTCGTTAATTTTGGTTTTATCAGTTGCCAAACGTTTTTTTACATTTTTGCTGTTTCCACATTCTTTTGGTTTAGAAACTAAAATCTTTTTAGGTTCTAGTTCTTTTTTCTTCTCGTTTTCGACTTTATTATGGTCGAAATGAATAGAATTCTTTTTCGTAAACGTAGAGTCTATCTTTTTCTCAGTAACTAAAAGTTTATAGGCAGACTTATTAGAATTTTTCGTTTCGACATCACATTTGCTTTTTTTGGATTCCATCGTTTTATGTACATTTTCAATAGAAGATAATAATATGCTTCTAACAGTATCCTCTTTGACACCGAAATCAATTTTATCTTCGGAAGTATTTTTTGAAATAGGTAATTTTGAAGATTCGTTTTCATCAGTAGTCTTTTTCGTTCCAATACATTCTTCCGGTATTACGGTTTGTTCGACAATTTTATGTTGAATATTTTTCTCTTCTTTATTTCCCCTTGTATCACTTAATTTTTGATGATTAACTGTATCGATTAAATTGTCAACCGGATCATTATATTGTTGGTTAATTGAATGCAACCAATTTCTGATATACTCATACCGACTATTGAGGAAATTTTCGGAATCATTTTTTGTATCGGTATCATTGACTGGAGAGGATCTTGAATGCATCAGTAATGAAGATGAACATAATTGTTGACGTTGGACGTTTTGAAAATTAAGACTGGTTTGGGACGTGTGACAATGTTCAGAACTATTTTTATCTGATATATGTTCGAGTCTTTTAGTATCTTGATTAAACACGCTTGGTTTTGCTAGTATAGACTTCACAATATCTGAAGGTTGTAAACTATTAACATTGTCGATTAATTTGTACTTAGATTGAAGTCGAACGCATGTGTCGATATTTGTAGCTCTTGTTCTGGAGCGATCCCATTCATCATAATTTTTTTGAAATCTATCGTACCGTTTAGTAAAGTTCGGTTCATCGACATTTATGTCATGAGAATCATCAGATTCACAATTACGTGGCGGATTGAGCAAGGAATTATAGTAACGCATAGCAAATTGGGGCAATGGTAACGACATTGGTTCACGCATTCTTGGAGTTTGCGAGGAATGTACACGATGGACTGAATCGTTCTCAACCTGTGTCTTTAAATCCATTTTAAAGTTACGTGTGTTTTGGGGGTTTGAATAAGAAATCAAATGAATACGAGGATCGTTAGGATTTCTTGAGTGGCTATTGCCAACGTTAACATCAGATGTAAATGACGGAGTAACAACATTTTTGATGGTAGTAACTTTCTCTTTTTCAGATGATAACTGGGAAGTGTATTTACATTGCACGCTATTGACCATAGAACAAGATTCACTAAGCGAATCGTTTAAATTTTCATAAAATTCTTGTTGACATTCCAGAGAAGCGAAATCAACTTTAAGTTTTTTACCTTTCATTAAGTAACCGTGCATATGAACAACAGCTAATTGTGCGTTTATGATCTAAAATATTAGACAAAACAATAGCTTTTAGAAATGTCTAATTCATATTTTTTTAAATTTCGTACAAGTTAACGAAAAAATTAAAACCTATACAATAAGTTAATAATTTGTTTAAAAAATATATTAATATAAAAAATGTATATTTGAATAAGAAAAATTTAGTTAGAGTGATAGTTTTATCGCATTATAGAATGATAAAAAATCGTGAACATTTATCTAGGAAAACAAGGTTTTACATTTTAAAATGAGATTCAAACTTTTGCCGAAAACGGATAAAATAAAATTTATTTATGTATATATATTTACGGGGAGTGACTGTTTTTAAAAAAATTGTCTTCTAATAATGTACCGGCACATGTTTAGAAATTTCATTTTAAAACTTACGACAAGTCCTGTAGAACAAAATGTACAATAAATGTAATGAAATTTCTAAAAAATTATTGAAAATTTGGTTTTGAATTTGTGTGTACACATTTATTCCTTTTTAATTGTTAATTTGTTTTAACTTGTCACGAATATTGGCGACAATAAATAATACTTTTATTTGGTTTTTATTGTTTTCGCGCCTGTTGATAAGTTTCGTCAACACTTTCGAGGTCATATATAAGCCGTATAATTATAGTAAGAAACACACAAGAGACGCATTGTCTATGTTATGATCTACCAGATATTTTAAACGGGATTAGAAATTGTGTTTGCGGTGATAAATTTAATAATTATGAAAATATATTACCCATTGAAAATATATCAAGGCTTGTTGTTTCAGTCGGTCAATTTGACAGTCAACTATGGTTCCAAACTGATGAAAATTAGTTTTCAGCTCAGTTTTGCTAACTAATTCAGAAATGCCATTGATCAATACACAGTATGTTTCCAGTGATTTTCCAAAAGCCACATTTATAACGTTCCCCAACAGCTTTTGTCCATCCATTACACTTATGGCTCTTTCAACACTGGCTGCATCGACATATTTGATAAATGCATACGTTTCGGTACCAGTAGCGTTATTTTTCTTTTTAACGTCGACTTTCTGTAATTAAAAAATAAGTAATTGAAATAGTTTTTTTTACAAATAATAATAATTAATATATTAATTATATAATATATAAATAATATATTTACAAAAATTTCACCAAATAATTCGAACGTTTTTTTTAAATCAACATCAGATATATTATTATTGAGGTTGCCAATGAAAAGTGTTTTAGTTCCATTGGAACTGCATTCACCCATATCTGTATAAATCAGCCTGTAATAAAATATTATTAAATGTAACTAAATCCATACCGAAAAAAGTTTATTTACTAAATAGTTGATTCGTTTAAAATACAGCCTTTATTTAAAAAAAATATAAAAATAACGGATTGACTATATCTAAAAAAATACAATATATATATATTTACAAGGAGAAATTGATTAACTTAACGGATAATTAAAAATTACATTACCCGGATGTATTGTTGTCTTCAATTTTTTGCGTATGATTACTAAATAAAACAAACATTTAATTAAAAACAAAATATTAAGATTTTTTTAGTAATCTATTTTAAAATTTTAAACCTATTTCTAAAAATAAAATGTAAATAATTATCAAAATATTCAGTAAACATCATTAAAATCCACGTTTAGTTAACCTGAAGTTAATGTAAAATATAAATTAAGTTTTTCTTTGTGAAACGTATTTAATTTAAACATTTTGAAATTAAGATGAGTAAGAGTTAAACTTTTTTGAAGTTAAACTTAAATTAAATTTTAATTGTACTATCAACATGATTTTGGGTTTCTCGTAATACGTATATAAATAAATAAACGTAAGTTAGGAAAAAATTAATTTTCAAAAGGATAATAATAATAAGCCATGATTAAAATAACCATATATTTCTACAAAATTAATTAATAATGGAGCTAAAAACCCTAAGTTGCTACCTAAAAGTTGAAGGAAACCTAATAGAACGATCTTGACTAGACATGCTTAATGTTGAACATGGTGAACAAATATTTTTCACCGAATGACTTGCAGATGAAACAGTGATTCCAGATGAAATAGATACTACTGATGAATTGGGAAGAATATTCATACTGCCTGTAAGTTCTCTATAACACAAATAAATATTATATAAAAACACGTTTTAAATTTTTTTTACAAATATATTATTTAATAATAAAAATGGAGCTGAACTTACGTAGTAGGTGTTGGGAGGGTTTTCCCTAGTTTTAATAAATTTGATGAACTACCCAAACATTGAGTGTAATTTGGGCTATTATTAGCTTTATAAGTATAACTCTTTTTACGACTATGGTGATTATTAGCAGAAGTGGTAAAGCTGTAAAACAAATATAAACAATATTTTTTTAATTAAGATTAATTAAATAATTATTACACCTGTTACTCTGAAAACAAATTCTATTTGTAAACATATGCAGCACTTGAATTATACAAAGTAAATGTTAAACCGTTATTGTTAGATATACAATCCTAATGAGCTAACAAGTTGTAGATATCGTGGACGAATATTGGCGAAAACTTTATGATTATTTTATATTTGAAAGCGATAATAAATCATTAGATTCGAAAACGATTTTGAGTGTCACTATTAGTTTTTTATAAATAATATATCAATAATATTTTAGATTAAAATTAGACTTCATTACTACAAGTTTTTTGAAATTTGTATTTGTTTATGGCAAAGAAGCATTAAATATCTTACTTGGTTGTGGAGAAACTATTAAGAATGTTATTGTCAGAGCCATTGTCAGAGCTATCGTCAAGAAGTTCTATTACAACATTTTCTTCTCGTGGGCTGTGTATACCACCTGAGTTAGGAATGAAAATTATATTTGAATCATTGTTCATTGGTACGTCAGAATTACCCAAATCACTTTTGTTATAAAATGATCGATTGGAAGAAAATTGTGGAGATTCGTCATCGTCGTCGTCATCAATGGTAATGATATCTGTAGCACAGTCTAATGGTGAATGAGCGATTTGTTGATCGTTGAATTCAGTACTGTAGACGCTCAATTGTACATTAAAGTGTTCATAAAATTTCCGTTGACAATTTGTAGATGCAAAATCAACTTGAAGCCTCCCTCCATTTAAAGTGGAACCGTGCATATGAGTAACTGCTAATTGTGCATGCGCCATCTATAAACAAATTAACCAAAAGGTCACTATTTAAAAAAGGATCATTGGGTTTTACAAAATAAAAATAATATTTCCAAAATTTAATTTTAACTTAGTTGTGATAATTGCTGTATGAATACCATTCACCAATAACCTAGGTAGGTCATATAGGTATGAGTACAATAATAACAATAAAACACACAGCGAAATGGAAAACCATGGTAGAAGTTGATCTGTAATTTTTTGATAAGCGTTTAGATATTAATATTATTACCCTAATATTTGAAAAGTTTATAAAAAGAAATCAGCTCGATTAGAATTATTTTTCAAATACTATATTAGTATATACCATTTAATTTGGTTAAAATATATAACATTATATTATTAAGAATGTTTACTGCAAATTATTATTATTATTATTATAAACAATAAAATAAGTCTTACATATACATATTAATACATTTTATAAAAAGTATATTTATGTTTAAACGCTAAACTTTTTATAAAAAACAAATTATAATTACCAATCATAGGTATCATAAGTTTAAGATTACTTATTATCACATACACTATTATCTGTTTTCTATAATTCTGAGTTTCGTATTTAAAAAAAATGTTAATTTAGGTTTTTCTTTTCTTTTTGGTTTAATTGTTTAATTGTATTTTTGTCTTTTTTTCTTGTTGTTTAATAATTTCTAATTGTCAAGACTAATTGTTTTACAAAGTTTCAATAAAATTAAAAAAAAAATACATACACTATATTTGAAATTTCGACGGACAAAGGTAAGTTGCTACTTTGCATATCCTAAAGACTAAAATACTATTTCTTTCCTTTTCACTTTCATTGTTGCGCTTTAAAATAAAAAAGTTTGGAATTGCGAGGATTATTTGTAGATGTATACGTTATTATGGGTCGTCAAAAAACGGTATAAGTAAATATTTTTGAACGCGAAATTATTTCTACTTTTAAAAGTATACATTAATAGATTTATTTTTACAAATTATGCATCAGAAAATTGTTATTAACTCCTAGAATGTTGTAGGTAATTGGCAATTGAACCACCATTACCTACCCTGGGGAATCAAGGGACATTATTTTAGGGAGGAGAGATGCTAAGACGTTGAGTAAAAGAGTTGTTGAATTATTATTTATTTTTAACCCAGGAAGAGACCTTAAAATAATAATACGTGTTTGATATACATATATAATAAATTATTATTACGGCAAAAATTTACCAGTTGGAAGAACACAAGTGCATGTTGTCTCGATCGGTCGATCACACAGTGATTAACTGAACCGAATCGACTGTTATAAGTTCGCAATTTTTGTACCCTGACGGATTTAACTACACCTCCGATCCAAATGCAATTGGTCGGTCGTGATTTGCCAAAACCCAAATTCAATTGATTTCCCTTTAGAATTTTCCCATCCATTGCACGTATGGCATTAACAACACTGGTTATATCAACATACTGAACAAACCCGAATGCTTCCTTTGAACTCACTTTATGGTATATAATTCTGGTTTGCTGCGAATGAAATAAGATTTTCTAATATGCACAGATAATATAAATACATAAGTATTTACCTATTTGTTAAAGTATACTTACAATTATTTCGCCAAATGATTCGAACATTTGTCTTAGATCTGATGTAATTGTCTTAATATTTAGATTATTGATGTACAAAGTTCTGGTTGCCTGGGGATGAAATGCGTCCATTTGCGTATCATTCGACATATTTCTATAAAAATTTTACAAATAAATCAAATTCAAATTTTTATGGAAACTATATTTTATTTTCTAATCGAAAAAATAATGTACAGTTTAACACTTACATAATTATCATTTGTATATTTTTATTAGTAATATTTTATATTATCTGATTGATTTTATGCTCATTCAACATAATATGATTAAAATTCAAAAATTAATAAAACTGAGGTTTTAAGAATTAATCAACCTTTATTCATTTTACTACTTATTACCTCATTTTATTTTAACTTTTTTGTTTTAAACCAATCTTTGATAGATTTTTTAATTTCCGTAGAGTGAATTAATTAATTAAAGTAAATATTTCCTCTTTTTCCTCCTCCATGCTATTCATTTTTATGTGTACATAATATTATAGTTTTTATGGGTATATTTTGATATTTTAAATAAATATTCTAGTAGACATTTTAGTTTACAAATAATGAAGAAAAGAGAAATTAATATCGATAATATGTTTAAAATTAATTAACTCACAGATTATTACCGGTGAATGGAAAACATTCAAAACAAGAAAATTTGAAGATGGAAACTGTAACTTAGTTGACATAAAATATAAAGTTAAAAACACCTTTGTTTCTTATAAATATGTGTATTGTAATTAAAACCTTAATGTTTATATATATAAAAAAAGGAATAATCGTATGAACACACATGGCGCATTAATATTAAATTATGAAAAGATTGTTTTGTTTTTGAGTAATACAAAATATTTGTGGAATAGCTGAATTTTTTCATCGATAAGATTTTTCATAAAAATATGATAATACAAATACATTACTTATATAGATTACTTATTACTAAATATATATTAATAGGCATTACCTGCTTTCATTTTTATCCATATCCTATTGTCGATAATTCGTTATCTTACGACTCAATATATTAACACTTGTCCTTGTTCAATTGTTTATAGTTTTGCGATGACCAACACAGAACTTTAAGACTGATATCTAAAAATGAAAACCGATAAATTTTAAGTTAAATTATATTTTTACCGTTACTTTTTGATTTATACTTACCAACTAAATCTCAAAGCTTTGTGTTCTTACGTAACACATAACAATTGTCTACATGGTTGTGTCACTTGTTACTTATACGCTGTTAGAAAACGTTCGACAACTGCACATTAGATAACTACACAAAATACAATATTGTCCTTCAAACTTACACGATTCCTGGGCGAAAAATAACAAATATTTTTTAGTTTTTCGTTATTATTGATTAAAAATATACGTCTTGTATGAAATTAATTTTCTTCAAAACTTTTCCGGGAGGGAGGTGGGTGAGGGAAATTATCCCCCCTCCATTACTACACTACTTGTCAGTACGTTTATTAATTTTTAGTGCAAGGTGTGAAGGAGCGAGTAAAGGAATTTATTGTAACAGAAAAGCATTTTCTACGTGTTGCCGCTTTTTGTAGTGCACCGTTGAATGCACTGTTTCAGATACAATACCAATATTCACTTATCAATCGACGCAACATGTGATAAAAATTTGAAAATAGACGCGAATCGCGTCGAATTTTATTTTAGAATAACTTTCTTACATTCTTCATTCTTTTTTCATCTCGATACTTTAAAAATCGATCGTTGATAATTTTGAAACATCGAATTTGCTCGATTAATTTCGGCGGAATTTACGGGAAATATAATTAACTTACAGTAAGCCTACAGTTATTTAGTTATGGAGCAAACGTAATAGAATTTTAAAGTTTATCCACAGGTACACTAGAAATCATAATAGAAATACTAAAAAAATAGTACGAATAGCAATACTCTGACCTAAATAATTAATGACTAGATCATAAATGCATACGATCTATGACATCGAAATCTAAATATTATAAAAAAAAAGTAACCCGTGTTCTATTGTCTGCAAATACTTTTCTCTACACGCTTTTCGATTTTTTCAGTAATAATATCCTTCGGCGTCAGGAAGAACTAATCAAAAATTCCTGAAAAACTGCTAAAATTTATCGACCCGCGTGTTAAGGAAAAAGTAGTTTTTTTTTTAAAAATTAAAGACAATACGAGCTTAGTTCGTATCTAACTAATCCGAACGATATTTTGTTGTATTCGTTGCTTGGAACTACTACTACTAGTGCTTACTACGAGCATCGCTCGGAACCGTTTTACGAATACAAAGTGTTCGTCATTGATTACGGATACCAAGCACAACAGTGGTAACATCTACGTGTCTATATAACTCACTTGAGAGCCGACATTTACGACGTCCGCGCCACCGGTCGTTTTCGTCGTATCCAACGACCGACACAGCCGAGTGGGGCTTTATACGACGATAGGAGTACGCGCGCGCTCCGCCCAAACGACGGAAAATTATTCGCGTTTATGGCACACGTCATGCAAATTAATACAAACTACGTCACCGTCGTGAACTAGTTACGTAATTGACTTTAGACGGTCGCCGCGCGAATGTTACCCGCGGCCACGTCCGGCACGTCGCGATCAATTCGCGTGCGTCGCCATGAACTTATTTTTAGACAGCGGCGTCGGCCTAAAACGACGACGAGGGGTCCGCTGGATAATGACGACGGTACCTTTAATAATAGTAACCCGACCGACAGCGAGAACGGTACGTGTTAGTATGATAAACGGGACGAGGCGGGCGTGTTCGTCGACCATCGCGATCGAGCGTTTTTGGATGCCGCTCAAGAGACCGTCGTCATCCATGTGGCGTGGACATAAAGCCGCGAGTGTTCCACGACTTGCAACGCCAACTTCACAACCGGAGAAACAGCCCGAAATCAGAAACGAAGGTAAGCTACACGTTTGGCCGTATCGAGAATTACCGTCGAATCGAATTTCAGGGAATTTGTTCGCTTAATCCGATAAATTTTCGTTCGTATGTTGTAACGCGACGAATCGGGCGGTTTTCCTCTCGTGTTTGGTTTAAAAAACCGTCCGATTTTATCGTTCATTTTAAACGTTACTCGTTTGCCAACAAGTGGCGAACATCACTCCGAAAAGCGTTTATTTTCCACGCGGCGGCAGAGCGTCATTATTTTACGAAATGTAATCGCTCTCCCTTCCCCTCCACCCGCTTGGTGAATATCACGGGTCGCCGTTTACGCGGATTTCGAAAATAATTAACGCGGGAATTCCACGCCGAACAAACAAGTACCTACTTCGGTGACCCGAACAACGGTCCACCCTTTCCGTTCGCGTCGGTCGTCCGACGACGCTTCGATGTTAATCCGACGATGACAATATGCTTGTTTCGCACCGACACCGATGCGCGAACGTAATGTTCCCGATAATACGCACCGAAAACGAGATCTGGAGATTTAGCTGTAGCACTCTGTTTTCGAGTCGTACGTATTAACGCGACACAGTGATAATCGACGTTTTTGTCACGACGCGCCCACCTATCTACGCGCCGCGTCGGAACGTACCGCACGCAGGGTCAATGACCGCGATTGATTTTGTTTCACTACGTCGCGTTGTTCCCCCTTCTCCACACACACACACACACACACACCTATCACGGGCGAAAAAGTGGGGGTTTCTTTCTTTGGGCGTATACTTGCCGAGATCAATCCAACGTCTGCGCAACGATCCTTTTTTTCGTCGTGCTATTTTCAACCCACTATCGTGACAACTTTTCGGTGCCGTCCGACAAATAACCTATTGGGCCACGGTCGCGAAAAGTATTTTTTAAATATGACAATAATAATAGTTGACGTTTGTTATAAAAATTTCATTTTTTTTTTTTTGCTCGACCAACATTCACTTAAGTTTCGAGTTTTCTATTAGCTACACAATTAATTGTATTTTTATAACGTGGAAAGAAGCGAACCTTTAAAATATAAATAATACTAATAATATTTATACTTTTATTTATTGTGACGTAATAATGTTTCAATTTTTATCAACAGTGTAGTTAGTTTTCCATGTACACTTACTTCAAGTTGAAAGAAAATTAAATAATTAAAATAACCGAACGCGAATATTTGGCTACATTAAGTTAAGATAATTTGAAATCAAATTTTGATAGAACACGAATTTATTGTCAAAAAAAACATTAGTCTTCAATAATCTTAACAATACACTATACAAGTACAGCTCATCTTTCTTACGTCTAGTGTCTACTTAATTATTGCAAGCCATAATTTTACAAAAAATATGAAAAATAAGAACATTTATTAATAATTAGATTTTAACCCATTTAATAAATTTGTTAAGTTAGTGGACAATCAATTATAATCAATAGGTACAAAATATAATTAATTGCATATATATTAATATAATTAATTGCATCTTCAGAATAAAGATAATCGTTAGAAATACTTTTATATATATAAACTGTGTTTGTAAAAACAGTAACAAAAAGAAAAAACGTATGACAAAATATGCCAAAAAAGTGGCCTACTTGTTGCATTTGTAATACGTTTATATACCACCATTATGAATTTAACACTTCAAATCATAGTTGGCGTTTAAAATAAACTAAAAATTATGCACGCTATTTTTGATTGCAAACTATTAATTTACGATAGTGTTAATTAGACGCATAACGATAAATAAAAATAAAATATAAGTGAAGAAATGCATTTCTTTACCATCTATAAAATACAAATTTTTAAAAGTTTATTCAAGTTTTACAAAAATGTATTATTTATATAAATGATGTTAAGATTCAAAGAGCTATTGATTCTAATAAATTTTTAATTTTGAGTATTTTTTTCGTTGTGCTAATTAAAAATATTATCTCGTTATACTGGATGATAAAAAACAAAGAAAATATTTTAAAAGTATCATAGTAGTAAGATGAAAGGATAGCGAGTTAATTTGTATCATGTATTCAATAAATAGTTTATACTTTTAACATATGGAAACATCGTAGAGTAAAACAATATTATGTATTGTAATATAATACAGCAGAGCAATATCCATGCACTTATCATAAATTATCAAAGGAAATACAGCAGCAGGATAGTGATCGATAGCGAAAACTTATAACTCTACATCAATGAGAATATATAATAAAAATAAACCAATAATACATTTTCTATTTGTAAAACAGATGCAAAGGACATTAATTGAACATTTACAATAGCTATTATGAATAAATGAACATATACTAAACACTAAATAAATCATTGATTAGCATATATTTTATGTAAAAGGAATTATAAAATATTTATTTTAAAATTCCACAAAAATTACATTATTGATGTATACCATAGTTTTCCTTTACATAAAATAGTATTATAATATGTTTAGCTAAGTATATTCAATTAAAAAAAATCAAATTGAACTATACGAATAATCATATTTAAATGTAAAACACAGAATAAATTCCAGAGTTATTTATAAAATTCGTCGTAATAGTAATGTTAATATTTTTGTACTAATATTATTGTATTTTGCATATTACATTATGTATTTGATTTATACAATTTCATAAAAAAGTTCAAAAATTAAATATTATAGTGATAAATAAAACTATTATTTTGTTAAAAATTATTTATTTAAAACATGAAGTTTCTTTAAACAAGTTTATAATTATTAAATTTTTTAGTCCTGAACTGGCCTATTTAAATAACAAATATATGGCTCAAGCAATAAGTATAGTTTCTATTAAATTTTTTTTTTTTTTAAAAAAATTGGTTCGTATTAAAAGTAAATCACAATTACATTATTAATGTATAACATAGTTTTGAATTATATAAAATAATATTACAATATGTATTGCTAAATATATTTAATTAAAAATATAAAATTGAACTATGCGAATAACAGTTTATACGTAATACATAGAATAACTTCCTGAATTTTTCACAATATTAAATATAAAATATATTTTAACATTTTTGTACTATACTGTATAGTCTTTTACCCTCTATTTATATCAGTAGTTAATTTATATAATTTCATAAAAAAGTTCAAAGTTCTTCATTATTTGGTGATTATATACATCTATTCTGTATGGCATGATAGGAAAATATATTAAATTTTTTTTATAATCTATTTGTTATATAAATAATAACATTAGAAATGCCTAAAAATTTCACAGCCACAAGATATATTTATTATTAAAGCGTTGATTTGGAATAAAACAAATTAGTATTTAAATTGTTACAAAGAACGTGAGTGATACTGAACCGTTCTATTAAAATAAAATATATAGATCACGCATTAGATATACAATATTTTTTTAAAAAAAGAATTTGTCTATATTAATAAATCAAATTAACACTATTGACATATAAATTAGTTGTGAATTTTATAAATTATATAATATAATATTTATACAGATTATATTAAAAACGAACCCTGCGAATAATCTAGTTTATAAGCAAGACACTGAATAACTTCTAGAATTTTATTTTAAATTTTAAATTAAATTTTTATAATAAAAATTTTATTTTTAATTTTAATTTTTGTATTATACTATATTGTCTTTTACCCTCTACTTTAATCTGTTTTTGATTTATATTATTTCATAAAACAAGTTCAATAATCCTTTATTATTTGGTGATAATGTATATCTTTGGCATATGTTATAATAGGAAAAATATTAATTTTTGTTACAATCTATTTACTATATAAATAATAACAAAAACTGTGTACTTATTTCACTGCATCAGTCAACATATTTACATTGTTAAATAATACTATTATTTTTAGTTAAAATTTATTTATTATAAAAAACGTTTATGTTCCATTAAACAAGTTCGTTAGTATTTAATTTTTTAGGGAAATAATATGCGGTCCTGAACTGTCCTATTAAATTAATAAATATATAACTCACGAAGTTGATAAACAATTTCTATTTGAATTTTTATTTTTAAATAAATTAGTTCATAATAAATCAAAATTGCGTTATTGTCGAATAAAATAGTTTTCAGTTACATAAATTAATATTATAATGTCTTTAGCTAAGTATATTTAATTCAATAAAAAATGGCATTAAACTAGGCGAATAATCTAGTTAATAGGCTAAATTCCTGAATGTTATTTTTTATATAAATGAAATTTGAAGTTAGTGTTGAGTTTTCTCAGTTTTAAGTTATATTTTATTTTTATAATACATTTGGTATAAATATATTTATAATATATGCACAATGTTCACAGCCCCAATTAATGTTACATTTACTATTATTAGTTATTTATGTATTTTTAAGGCCTGAATTTGGGGAAAATGATTATTTTTTATAAAACGAATGGTATTGGTTCACGCTTACTAATTTAAATTATGTTTATGTAATTATACAATTTTATTATTAGGTTTTTATTTTCTACAAATAAATTCTAGAATCAAGAGATTAACTCAAATATCAAGATACTTAAGAAAGTACTTAAGTTTCATTAATAAAACCGCTATGTAAGTCTTCCCAATCAAATGTTTCAAGGGCGGCTTTTTTAGTCATTTGATCTTCCAAGAAATCTACGTTGAATTTGCTTTCATTTCTCCATATTTCAATTGACTTACTGCTCACTACTTTACTTCTTTGTAATTGAGTTAACAATTCAATTACCATACCTACAGAATAATAAGGATTTATTTGAGCAGTTGCATAAAATGGTATATGTTTTAATATCAAACCTCGAGGATATGATACCACAGCAGATGCTATTTGCATTCCATACAAACATTGTATTTCACGTGCTTGTATTTCATCCGGTCCACAGGATTTTAATTTAATATAATATTCAATCAATTTCCTAGTACATTTATGTTTAGAAAAGTGTTGAAACGGAACCACGAGTTCTTAAAAAAAA
The DNA here is from genome assembly GCA_025469175.1 of Geopemphigus sp. TES_GeoC_2020. Lineage (NCBI taxonomy): Eukaryota > Metazoa > Arthropoda > Insecta > Hemiptera > Aphididae > Geopemphigus > Geopemphigus sp. TES_GeoC_2020. Next base: position 44,055 of record JAIPRN010000308.1, on the reverse strand, counting down.
ACAGCTTTTAATATTGCAGTTTGTAATTAATAATTAATTATAAAATATACTTACTTAATAGCAAGAAAATACAGCTTATAGTTATTACTCTGACAAAAATAGGATCAATTACAATTTCTTCATCGAAAGCAGTCTAAATTAAAATAATGTTTGGATTATAATTATAACATTACTTATGTAATATAGAAAATATAAGATTATCTAATTTGCTTTAGTAAAAATGTGACTTACTTCTATCCAATTAACCATCCAATAAGTTAATTTGGACGGTTTAATTAACTTCATATAATCATAAATAAAAATTGATAATAAAAATACTCCTAGTCGCTAAAATTATATACAAATACATAGGTAAAATATTTTTATAATTTAAGTTAACAATTTTATAACATACATCACGTTTGTAATAATTACTCATCTTGTGACAAGGTATAAATATATTAAGAGGAATGTAGTCTGACATAGTCCATTTGTAATATAACCAAATGATACCTCCAGGTTCCTAATATTACAAAAATAAAGTAATTAGATATATCGATTAGATCACAAAATTAAGTAACATAATTAAAAGTATTTAAATTTTAATCAATAATATTATGGTAATGTAATAAAAATATTGACTGTTATTTACCTTAATCGTTTCAATTTCCTTTGAATAATCAAGTATGTTTTTAAAGATTTCCATGATCAAAATGGTACATATGTTTGAACTTACATAACCAATGACATCTTTTAAATGATGAAAATCGTAGAAACCAGTCTTCAAAATTAATGCCGCTAAAGAGAAAATTTGAATTATTAAAAATAATCCGGATATAATTTGAAGGAACTTACAAATAGCAGAAGCAATATCACAGAATAAATTGGGTGAATTCACTATGTGGGTTTTCCAATTTATTAGTATTGTGTTAATTCTTTAAATAAAAGTACATAAATTAGAATCTTATTTAAAAGAATGGAATATTTTAAATAAATTATTTACCCTTTGTTAACGGTTTTAATGGAAAGAGTTTTATTAATTATAAGTTCACTGAAAAGCGTTCCCAATTTGAATAGGACTTTGGAGCCACCATTTAAGTCTGTAACTAATAGTGTCATCACAAAGATTTCAAAGTTGTCCTTAAGCATACTATGGTTGGCCAATGAATTGGCCGTTGCCTGTGAATAAAACATAAACACAAAATATACAGTAGTAAATTCGCATTTTTGTCGTAATAATTGATATTGCATTATGTGTAACGCAAACAGTCATACAGACTTAAAAGCACTATTATATTTCCACGTTACAATTTTGTAGTTTACAAAATGTGCAACAGGTGGCCAATAACTGAAAACTCCTTTTCGCGTACAATCGAAGTTCTCATATTGTATACGTACTTCCAAATTGTTCGTCAAACAATATTCCAGGAAAATATTTCTACATATCAGTTTCAAATTGATCTTATTGTCCGAATCATACAACGAAACTCTTTCTAAAACATGAAGAGGAGATAATCCCGGCAGCTCAGTAGTCGAAATGTACTGCATTTGCTTAAGCAGCTCATCGTCTGTCTCATCAGCTACAATTAAACAACAAATATAACGGAGTAAATAATCCGAACAAAATACACACGGTCCCTTATGACCACGTCGGTACATACACGTCTTTTCCATAGGATTTCGCAGCCTTATGCGCATGACAAACAGGGATTTAGAAGCGAACTGCTTCATCGCCGTTTTAAGCGCCTCTTCATTTGTGTATGACAGCGCCGCAAAACAGAATGTATGGTTCGAAAAGTTCGACATGACCCGACATTCCACGAGATCTGTGTTCTGGGTTTGTGCCTTTATGAACACTTCCGTCTCGTGCTGGGTACGTATAAAAACCGGGAAACAAAACGTTAGTACAGTTCGTATAAATCAACGTGCTACTACTACCACTACTAATAATAATAGCGCCATTTCTTACGCGAGAGGAAGTGATGAACACGATCAAGGAATATTTATACATTGTGCTTTTCTTATCGAACGATGGATTGTTGGAAACCGTGAAATTGACGACGCCGGACGTAATCGTTTCGTTTTTCTGTACGCTGAACCGAAGGCAAACGAAACGAGGACGATTGTAACGGATGAAAAATCGGACGGACGCGGCGGTAGAACGACGAGACGCGAAGACGAACGGAACAAAGAGTGTGTAGCGTCCGTGAAGATGACGCGGAGTAGCAAACGCGAGTTTGTTGACGTTACCGCTGTGTCGGTTATATGGTAACGTGTCATAATCGATTTGTGTTGGTCACACTGGTTCGACCGAAAAAACACCCGCGTATGTCGCCGTTCGAATCGCCGCCGCTCGCCCAAGTGTTCACACACACACACACATAACCGACACATAATTACGAAAAATGACGGTGCCGATCACGATGTCTTCGCCTAAACGAGCCGAAGAGCAATTTTGACGGACGACGGGGAATAATTGATAAACGTCCCGGCGTGTAAAAATTGAGGGGAGTCTATTCACCGGCAAGTACAAATTGCCGTAAAATTTTGACGAATTCCGTACGTTTTTCATGTTGCCGCGGATCGTTGATCGATATTTTTGTCATCTCTTAAAAACGAACGTCCGTAACGACGTCGCTACCTAACGAATGTGCTTCGATCGTTTCGATAACGCGGGAAACTCTTAAACGCTGTGCTCCACGTTCGAATAAACACCCGACGGTAAATGCTTACGTCCTTGTTGTTTTACCGGTTTTTGGAAGGGGATTCGCGAACAAAGGGTACGATTGTTAGTAAATAATTCGCGTAAGTCGGGCGAATCGAACGCCAATTAATAGACGCGTATTCGTCGCAAATTTACCGTCTCTAAATTACGATATAAAACGATCGATTACTCTGTACGTTTTCCATTTTGGAATCGACTCGACGGATTGTGATCGAACCTGGTTCGGTCGATTGTATCCGAAGGCGAGAAAACGATGTACGATTGCGTCTAGAAATTGGAAAATTGTTTCCTGAACGCGCGCCAACTTGATTCGAGAGAATAAATTTTCGATTAAATCGACGGACCGACGCTGCTTCCGAAATAATTTCATTTTTCAAATAGTTAATCGGGTTTACGTTTTGTTTGTGTATTTAATTTCGTATTTGTAAACAAAACAAAATCGTACACAATAAAACGACGATGAAATGCGTAAAAAGCCAACCAGTATTTTAAATACCGAATAAACGGATAGTGGTATTTAATTCGTTCATTCGCGACTGGTTTCGATTAAAAGTCATTCACCAGGCGTTCTTTTCTAATAGAAAATATAACGACAAAGTAAAAGGTAAAAACGAACAAGTGGAATGTATATAAAAAAAATTCCGACCGTTGTGGTTAAATGACGTAGTTACTATTTATTATAATAATAACGACAGCAAATTGTGTATTGTCAAATAAATTTTCGAGCAAATCTATGTCGTTATTAACATATGATTAAAATTTATATTATTGAACGTATGATTAAGTGTATGTTACTTTTGTAACTCCTTTGTTCGTGTAATAGTTCTTCCGAACGCGTCGAGTTTTTGTCGACGTTATTCTGCATGTTTGACAAATCGTTATTTGCACAGTAAAAATGATAGCGCGATTATTTTCCAAAATATGTTTGTCCACATTTTTGATTATACTTGGGAAATATGTTTTTTATATCTAGCTTTTGAAATTTGCTTCGATTTAAATATACGAATAAATTGTTGCGATAAAATGTGGATAAATACGTAAATAAATATAGTAATAATTAAATAAATAAATTGGTAAAACTAAGTAGACATTTTAAAATTATTTAATAGAGTTCCCCGATATTAAATTTAAAAAAATTAATTCGTGTACACATTTTGGTAAATAATTGCGCCCTTCTATTATTTTCTATACAAATAACGACAAAAACGTTGAGCGTTAAAATGAATAATATTTATGTAAACTCAGTCTTGGATGAATTAAAAATAATGCGTTTAATAATTTCTTTAAATATGCAGATTTCAAAAATATTTTAACGTAAATTAAATAACGTTAACGAGACAGTTACTAATTTTTTAAAAATTATGTACGATATTAATACGATATACAATTTATTCGCTATTTATAGTTTTTATTTTTATTACAAGAATTTAAAAAAAATATACGATAAATAAATTAATTAAATACTCTTTTATTTGATTTTAAAATGTTCACCAACTTTATTATTTACGTGTATGTGAATTTTTTTCGTATTAATATATACCTTCTTTTGGTAATTGACAACTATTAATTTATATTTCTCGATTTTTTTATCTTAATTATTATTGTGGAACACATAGTAATATGAAACCATAATGTGAGTTTGTCACTTTATGTATATACTCACTATATACAACTTGAAAGCTTGCGATTCATATTTATTAGAATGTGCGATAAAGAATAATAATGAGTGTACACCAAGTTTTTAGTCTAATTAATGTATATATATATATATTTTAATTATGGAAACGTAACACTGACATTTACTTGTCTGCCGTATGTGAAACATACAGATCAAGTAAATCAACCGATACACACCACCAGGATTGTGAACAATCTCTAGTTAGGTTTGAAGCGTATTTATTAATTATAAATTTCTATAAAGTATACGATGTTCATTATGATTTGACGTATACATTTTTAAATTTCAAAATTAAAAACCCAAAAAATTGGATCAATTTAAATTAATTATAATAAATGTATAACCTATGTAGGCGTATCTCGATATAAAATTTAAATGTATATAAAATTGTACAAAGCGAAAAATACAGGTGTTGACGCATCAATGATTTTGACGCTGAATCACAGTAGATGAGCAATATTATATTTTCATAATAAAAGTAACATTTAACAATAAAAATAGTATACAGATCGGTGTTTTAAAATTAATAATAAATCACAGGATAATTTTTTTTTATAAATATCTTGAAATTAATAATTAAGTAATTTAACAAAGTAATGAATAATTCCTGTAACCAATAGCTAATATTACTACATTTATAGATCTAACAGTTTATTTCTAAATTATGCGATAAAATATGTTAATTAATTTTGATTTATTAAGACTAAAAGTATATCGTTAACATTTTCCTAAGGAACAAAATTGTTATATACGTTAAATTATTGCAAATTTCTTATTTTTAGATTAATAAAATAGTAATCAATATTGCATAATTATTGCTCAGCAGCTTTTTTTAAACTTGGTCATCTAAAAAAAAAAAAAAAAAAAAAATTATATAAATACAAACACAATATAAGTATATTTCATTACCATGGAAGCACCAGGATGTTTCATTTGGATTAGATTTACAAGTTTTAACATAAACATCATTATCTTTAGGCAACACCTGCAAAATATATTAATACGATTTATTAGAACACACTTTTATGTATTTCCATACTGTTTACAGAACAACATTCAAATAGAAAACAACGTCTTTTAGTACTGAATAAAATTTTACAAATTACTATTGATATTTTTAAAACTTTGTAATTATTGTAATTAGCCCAAGACAACAAATGTTTTTTCCAAAGTAATAATTCAAAACAATAGTTAGTTTAAAGAATATAATCATTCTATATAAGAGTAATAACTAATGAATGTACCGTAGAAAAAAAAAATACTTTTGTTCTATTAATCGTATTAAACAATAATTAACCAGTATTCAGAAGAATATTTTAACAGAATAAATTTAAAAAAAAAAAAACGCATAACTTTTTCATAATCAAATTACTACAAAATGAAATTAATTTCAGTATCTATACGTGTTCTAGCTGTTTGAATAGAATCAAACTGCTATTAAAAAAATAAGGTTCCAGTATTACCTTGTTTTTGCAAGTGCTTAGCATAGACATAATTGAAACGCACACCGAATGAATGGATAAAGTTGGAGACCAGTCTTCAGTGAAAATAGACAGACAAATATGTCCATTACTATACACATGCGGATGAATTGGAATGTTCGGTCCTACAAATATCACCTAAATAAAAAATAACATATATAAATAACCGCAAAAATATGATTGCCAAAGAAAAATCAATATTTACTCTTGGAGCCTCAAAAGGATAAGAATTTGTGAATTGGAATAGCAACTGAAACTTTTCACCAGCATACAGTGTATTTTCTGGACCCATAAGTTGAACATTCCATCTAAATAACAAAAAAAATAAAGCGAAATTATAAATATACAATTTTTCTAAAGAATAATGGACATAGTTAACTATAAAAATCGTTAAATAATCAACCAGTTTCTATTTTATTTAGTTAATTTAAATTTTTTCAAATCAGTTATAATTATTTTAAACATTTATTAGTCCAAGAAAGTAACGCATAATAATTTAGTTGTGCAATGGGATGACAATACAATCTTTAATATTAATTTTAATAGATTTAAAATTGAAATTAATAAGAGCTTTTCATTATAATTTCTAAGGAATTTATTTTGTATCCAAAAATCAATAGATTTGTGATAGCTTTTGAAATCTTTGCATAATTAATTTTGAAATAATATATTTGCCGATAAAAAAAAAGAATTATTACTTACTGGCTGATGTTACTTTCTATTTTTTCCTTGTCTATAAATATTGCTGGATTAGGATCTCTCAATAAAGCCATTAATTCTTTACGAAGTCTTCTCTATAAAGAATAAAAAGAAATTAACATTTTTTTAATACATCTTTTTTTACAAAACAAAAACATAACTATAAAGTACTTACTTCAGCTGGAGTTTGCCCTGCCATTTTACAATAAACTGTGAAAATTATAAACGTATTTTTAATATAGAACACATAACGTATAACATCGAAACTAATATTTTGTAACATTCTTTGCCTTAATATTTGTTTTCAATAATGGATTTATATATAATATACATAATGACATCCCAAGTAACGGTTGGAGTTGCCGGTGAATTATAAGATATTCTACGAATACTGTAGGAATAACTAACGAGTGAGTGAATACAAGCGAGTCACATCGTAAAAAATTTGTCGATTCGTTATTAGTGTGAAATTGTACACTGACCACGTACATAAATGTCATCATAATTTTTTCGTATCAAGTAATACCAATTATATCACGAAAGTTAATTATAAAATTGTTTAAAATAATGTTCCATAAATACTAGCGAAGAAAATTATTTCAAAAACCAGAATAAAAATTTCGTACAATCGCGAGCTATCTGATTGCCTATGCAGTTAATTACGCCTATATTGAAAGCAGAAACAATTCGAAATAACCAAAAAAATGTATAGGAGCAATCGATGTTTAACTAAAAAAAACAATATGGCGACCGTTTTTCAATAAACGACTACGTCTGTATGGATCGACAGCGGCACGTTATACGCGAAGTGTTGACGTTTTATTTAAAAAACGAAATTGGAAAAGAACAAAATTCCGTTACACCGGCCGTTTAATGGTTAACAGATTTATATATGAAATGGCTGCCCGGGTGGTCTCCGAGGAAATATATGACAGACGGAATGTATTAAAATTGACAAATGAATCGTACTAACGCTTATTCACCAGAAAATTGTACGAAAATAATAGTAAAAAAACGTTGGCGTATCGATGGTTTACCTGTTTGTGAATATAATTCGTGGGTAATTTACGTGTTGCGTGTAATACGTCACTTTTTGACGGACAATGGCACTTGCTGACGCTAGAACGCCAAATCGGAAATGAACGGCTCCGTGTTTTGTACCGCGCTCCTAGTCATTATGGTCACATACCGCTGTGTGGTTACATCAAACGCGTGTTTTTCCTTGAACAAAAAGTACTACGACGTTTTTTTTTACTCCATGAAAGTAATTGATTCAGATCGGCTGTTTTTTTTTTTTTTTTTTAAAGCGATTGTCACGAAATGTCGTTCGTCCGTTTGGTAAATGTGACTCGGCCGCCATTGTTGTACCCTCGTTCGGCGGGCAGCATCACGGGGCCGTTTTCATGGAAACTGGCGCGTATTGTTATACTGGTATCGCTCTCTAGTGACGGAATATCGTTACCAGCTGTGGTGGAATAATTTTAACAGAATTATAACGAGAGGGTTGTTCTGTTTTTATGGGGCGAATAATAAAATTAAGAATTTGGAATTATAAAACACAAACAGTCGCGTTGTTAGGAATATGTTTCGATTATTGTATATAATTTTTCCGTCGATATCAACACGAATCTAGTTTATTAAAGTTTAATAATACGAACGACTTTTTACGTGTTTAACTTAAGAATATAATATATACGTAATTTATGTTGTACATTTTAAATTTCTTCTTATTGGTGTTTAAATTTGAGCAAAATTTCGTTTTTGATCTGGGAAATGTACACCTTTGTTTAAAAATATAAGCTATAATATAAAAGCCAACTAACGTAAAGTTAGTGCATTTCAATAAATCATTTTCTACAGTTTCTTTGTAAATATTAACCGCAAGTCAATTATATAGAAACGTATAACCAAAATATTCTTATCTTCATCGAAAAAGAAAAATGTCTACACTAGTTTTACACTTTATTAAAATTATTTACATAATAATACAATAAAGTCGTACAACGGAAACCGACAAGTCTTCGCAGCCAGTCTGTTTGTTTAATAATTACGTTTATTATTAACAAAGTTGGTATTAAGTACATTGAGTAATTTAAACATGATTAGCTTAATAGAATTATAAAAACGAAAATTTAAGATTTGTTATATTAATTTCTTATTGCATTTCTAAATATTCTTGTTTAAGCTTAAAAGCACATATTTTTTTTAACAATAACAGACATCACTTTTCGATACATTTTATATTTGACTTTTTCAATAGTCTTTATATTTTATAATTACTTAGTTTCATAGTAAAATTTATTAAAATTTAAATCAATTATAACAAAAAACTATACGTTGTATATTAATAGCGACAAAACGAATAAACTAGTCTCTGTAACCTTATTACAAACAATTTTTGCTATATGTGACATGTTTTGGCGTTAATAATAATTTAATCAAATATTTTTGAACGAAACAATACAGGTCATAGTTGAAAATTATCATTAACGATTAATAGCGTTGAAAAGTTCTATTTTACATTTTTGTTAGACGCGTTATACTAATACATTACAAATTTAAATAATATCGAAATGATTATCGATTACCAATAATGGCACATACTTGTTTATTATATAATATAAAATCTAAACTAATGTAAAATATCTATTAATTTTACATTCTATTTCAAATTTTTATATATATAAAAAATACGTTAATTATGTTAAAATTATTGCAAATGACTATTTTCGATGGTTATTTACAATAAATTGAACAACCCACAAGTAAATAAAAATAAGTAAAAAATGCCATTTTTTGGGAAACAAATAAAACATTCCGATTAAAAATACAGATTGACCCTAAAGAGAAAAAACAATTTGAGTAAAATAATTATCGAAATAAAAATATTTTATTTCATTTTGTAAAAATGTAGTAGGTACGTTTTATGTATCGAAATTGATTCAAATTATGCGTTTCTAAAGACTTAGAGCTAATATTATTATCTATTAATTTTACATTCTATTTCAAATTTTTATATATTAAAAATGTGTTAATTACGTTAAAATTTATTGGAAATGACTATTTTCAATGGTTATTTACAATAAATTGAACGACCCACAAGTAAATAAAAACAAGTAAAAAATGCCATTTTTTAGGAAACAAATAAAACATTCCGATTAAAAATACAGATTAACTCTAAAGAGAAAAAACAATATGAGTAAAATAATTATCGAAATAAAAATATTTTATTTCATTTTGTAAAAATGTAGTAGGTACGTTTTATGTATCGAAATTAATTCAAATTATGCGTTTCTAAAGACGTAGAACAAATATTTGTTTAAAAAATGAATTTAAAGAAATTTAACAAAAAATTTGGTATCTTTGAAAATACACAAATTTTTAAACATATTGACCAGTTAATTTTATCGTAACACATTTTCAACCTATCACTAGTGTACTATTATGTTTGGCGAAATTGTCGACATTTGTATATAACATTTCTTGTGTCTTAAATAATATTGGCGCATTCTCCAGAAGGGTCAGCATATTCGAGCAGTCGGAATACGGCAGACAAGTGAAAATGTTGTGGCTGATAAAGGTGTTCGAGATTTGTTCTGCAACTGATGAATTACAGATAACTAATGTGTAATGTTAAAAACAACGAAAATATCGTACGTACAAATTTGACGGGAATGAAGGGCGTTTGTCAACTTCATGGGTTGGTATGGCTCTGGTTGAACGTCGTCCATCACGGGCGTCTTTCTAGCCATACGGACAATTTTTCTTGAATAAATTTTGTCACCGCAAAACGAAATCGTCTTCCATATACCACAAACACCGCCTCATTATCGGTCCATTCACATACAGTAGAAACTAAAACGAACAAGGCTCTATTAATCAAACGTTACCATTCAACGATATTTTTACCTTCGCTCAGTGTTGGTGGTTCGCCACCGAATAGCGTCAAACGGGCTCGTTTTTAATTGTGTGAACGACGAAAGTGGGTCGTTAAAAGCGTGTAGAACGATGACGATTCCTCCGCCCGAAGACTACTTTAAGGTTTATCGTGGCCAAGGGCTCCTCGTAAACGCGACGTCTTCCTAATAGTGTTTTATTGTGGTCGACCGTGCGAACAACAACGACACCAGGTACGGGACGAACAACGGAATTACGTGGCGTTAAGCTATCGGTTTCGCGTACGGAAACATACCTGGCAATCCGCGCGATCGAGTACCCTCGGGTACGGTATTAAATAAATACGCGGCGTTCGTTTGTGCGTTTTCATTTCGAAATTCGTTGGCGAATGGCGAACGGATCGCCCGACCGAATACTGTCCGATTTTATTTACTACGTTACGCCCGACACGGAAGGGTTCGCGTCTAATTTAACGTCAGCCGATTCGGTTTATCAAAGTTCGTGTTGATATCCTTAAGGGTAACAATGGCGACACACCCGTGATAACACCGACCGTATATATATATATATATATATTATACTAATTATACGCGAACTATCATCGTTTCGTTCCATACAACGGCGTGACGGGTAGCCGTATTTCGGTTAATAAAATACTACGTCTCGAAAATAGCTACCGATTTATATGGGCGTATCGGTTTGTTCGTTAGTTACGATTCTATTCATAAACGGGACATTTCGCCGAGCACGCGCCTTAAAATGTCGACGATTATACGTTTCGGCGTACAGCGGTGCGCCCGTTTCTATTCCCGGGCGTATTATAAAACCATAAATTCGTACGGCGGCGTCCTCGCCTCATTTTCCTAGCTATTTGGCCACCTTGGTCCCCAACCTCCACTTGATCCGATCTCCCACATCATTCACGCACACACCGGCAATCCTCGTATTACACTCAATCACCCGTGAAACTAGTCGAACATAAAATCGACGTCCGTCGCCGACGCGTCACTTCGGTCTATTATCGAAATTATAGTTTTCGCGTTACGTAGTATCGTCGTTGGTACGTTTAACCGACCGCGGTAGTTTTATTAATTTCGTTGCTACCGAAGCTATCGCCGCTCGTCCCTTCCGAACGGACCGTCGATGAACGCAATTAATGTCCCGGACATTCGACCACCCGGTGTACGCGCCCGTGCTTCCTAAGGACCGTCGCCAATCTGACGCGACCAAGGGACCCGTTGTTTTTCCATTGGGCGCGTCCTATCCCTCGTTACGCGTCCCGGAAGTCGGCGAACGGCAACTAAAACCAACGGACCCGTCGTTGTACTCCGCGTTAATAATACGAGTAATATTTGGAAACGTGTAAGCGGGATTATAAACGGATTGGCCTACGTGACCGTGGAAGCGACGGCGACACAGCTCGAACAGTGAATTTCAACGGCTACAACGGACGTAAAGGCTCTCAACGGATAGTCGGTCGTATGTAGTGGACCGGGAAACGAAGCATTCGTAATTCTTACGCAGAGCGCCTTATGTGCTATATACGTTTATTCTTGCGCGTTCATTTTAATAAAGTAAAAATACTCTAGCGTTACAACTCGACAACCTCGTTTATTATTCCAATGTTTATGCCAACGATACAGTCAAAGGTACAGCATTTCGGTAACGTTGTTATTTTGGTGTCGGCGTTTACCATCGTTGAACTTCGGCCGAACGGATAACGACTACAAACGAACATCCCGAGAGTTTGGGACGAGAACCGTGGACGGTGTTTCCATCAGTAACGTCGAATTGCCCGGAAACGATCGATAATTTTCGACGGCGTTGTTACGAGACGTAACTAGAAGGTATACAATTTTTGTATTTTTTTTTTAAACGATTTCGTTAAAAAAAAAAAATTACGGGTTATCGTGTAGGTTACTTATTTTTTCACGTAGTCGTCTACCCGTTCTATGCACGTAGTAAGTCGTGACACAAGCTTTTTGATACCCTTCTCACGTAGAACTCTCCTGCCGCGCCACTCCCTTCGTCCACTTAAAGATCTCTTTTTACACCTCCCCGCTACGGTTGGACATTTTTTTTCCACCCGTGCGAGTCTTCAGGATGGTGAAAAGATGAAAATCTGAAGACGCCGAGTCGGCGGAGTATGCAGGGTGGTGGTTCAAAATGTCCCAACCGAACGAGTTCAGACGCGCCTTGGTCGCGTCGGCTGTGCGCGGACGGGCGTTGTCGTCGTGTAACGAACACACTCCCTCAATTTTGGGCAAAAAAAATCACCGCGTCCGTATTTCGGGACCGATGAAGGATCGATTTTTCGTAGCCGGAAGGAATTACGATTACTGCAGCATGATACTACGAGACCCTATAGAAAAACGCTCGAGAAAGCAATCAAAACCAAACGGAAGGGAACGTCGACGAAGGGAGTGACGACGAGAGAGGATGGTATCAAAAAGCTCGCGACTTACAACCTACCTGCATGGACCGGGAATTACGAATACGTGAAAAAATACGTGACATGGTATATATGTAAACCTACACGATAACACGTAATTTTTTTTTTTCGCGTACAATTTTTTCCAAAAAGTCCTACATTTTAGTATTCTTACTTTTGAGTTTGTACTCAAATTTTAACTTAAAATTTTTACTTTTAGCTTTTGTCGTTTTACTCGCGCCCCAAGTAACTGCCCGTCAGCACCCGTAAATACGGTTCTCTGCGCAATAGAAATGGGGTCGACCGACGGCGTATAGGTGTCTCCTCACCACCCTCTCGCCCGGTTCCGATGGCAACGAGCGTCGCGCGGTCTTTTCGGGTGCCCGGTGTGGTCGGACGATTGTTTTAGGGTGAGCCATTAAGGCGATATCGATATCGACGGTCCGCGTACGTAACACGTCGCGGTTGTTGGTCGCGTCGTTATCGTTAACGTGTACTGTGTCCCTGTACTTCGTTGTACCAGAAGTGTCCGCAGCTACTGCTGTTTGTGTCGTTTGTGCCGACGATCAACGTCGAGGACGTTTCGAAATTGATCAAAAAACAAAAAAACGTACGACCGATTATTCTGGTCGACCTAAATAACGTGACGAATAATAAAGGTACTGTCTGCTTTTGGCGATTAGTCGAGGCGTTTAATCGCTTCAATAGGATTAATACGCAGATCATAGAGATGGTCTGATTTAAGTGACAAGTCGCGACAAGACGACACGTCTCCAGGCAAATTAAACGCTCGCGTTTATTTAGTCGCGCGCTTATTTGACTAGTGGTTCGTCTATTGTTACTGAAATAATTCACGTTCGGAAGTATTTTTAAATTGTTTTATATTGATGCGCAGCTAGCAAGCGTACAAAACAAGTACCAAAGGTAATAGACTTAGATTTTCCAAAGAGGAAGACGAAAATATTAATCAACGACGTTTCAACGCTTGATGAAGTCATCAATTAAATGCTTTCTTATCAGCGTATTAAAACGCCCCTCCAATTTTCTTTGAGCAAACATTTTATGAATTGCTCTTCGCTTTTTATGCATTAATGATAATAGCAATATATCATCGTGTTCAGCTTCTTCCAAAAGGTATTGTGCAACACACACCAGTTTACTCGACGTCATTTTTGCGGAAGGAATTAAAAAATACTGACAACCGATTACCAGTAAACAGACAACTGGTTGCGTTTTCCAGCTAGTAAACGCGAACGATTGAACGCCACGTTTAAACGCTTCGACTAATCGCCAAAAGCAGACCGTATCTTAATAAAATCTCGTTGGCTTTAAAAGTTGCGCGAAAACGACGAGACGTTTTTACCGACCGGCGTTTCCCATCGAGACGGTTCTCCAAGGACTTGCGTCGTTCTGACACGTACACACACGCGGCTCGTGTACGACCGGGCCAACCGTATTCCGTTGTACGTAACGGGAGGATGAATGGTACACGTGTGGCGTAAATCGGTTCGGCGAAAGCGAAATACGTCGAACGTGGTAATCGGAGCGATCGGAATTTCGAGGAATTATTCGGGCGATAACCTGTAACAATAATAATAATAACAACAATCGATAACCGAGTAATAAACGCGCGGCGCGAGAATGGCTTCGAGTACTTTCGCACCGAACACACACACACACACACACACACACACACATACGCGGGCTCGTTTACGGGGACGTTGTGACAAAACGCGACGACGTCCGGCAGTTAACGACGGAGAGATTCGCGTATACAACGCCGTTGGTTCGGTAAAGCCGTAGTTGTAGAACCGGCACAGTCGTGATTTTCGTGCCCGTACACGCGCCACCACGTTATTCGCTCGCCGCCGCGGGGTATTCGGCTGCGTTCGGTTGTCCAGTAAGTGTCCGGCGGGTAAGTTCTCGCCATCGCTAGAACGCACCGGCACCGTCGTCGGTTTAGGAACAAACCGCCGGCGGTACCGTTATAAATTCCCCGCGCCGGTGTTCGCCGTCTTTGGAATTCACACTCGCCCGATCGGTTTCGCCGAACGAATTTTCCCCTCACCCGTTCGTCGCCGCGTTTACCTAACCGACGATTTTTCTTCAGAAACGGTCGACGGCGTTATGCGGGATTACCGTTAATCGCACGGGCGGGTGGGAGGAGGGACCGACTTCGGCACCAGACGGACACGCGCGCGACGCGTAATTTTTCCGATTTAGTGTTACGCGGCGTACGACCGAGAAACGAACGAGCCCGGCGAAACGACTCGACGACGGATCCGATAATAATATTATCGCCATCAGGTAAAACGCGACGTAGTTCGCGCTTTCAATTTGCTTTCGTTAACGGCGCGCTACCCGTCGCGTCCAGAAATCCCTTGTACGATTTACGTCGCGCCGCCGACCAACGTTCGGAACGTCGTTTCATTTTTGGATCGTCGCACGACGCACGAACCGACCATCGACTACTTACCTTTATGCCGGCGGAGGAGGAACGTTGGTCGACGGCAACAACGCGGGCGGCTTTTATATCGTCGTAGCGGAACGGATGATCGGTTCGGGACACCTTTGTTTAGCGCGCGCGATGACGGCGAGGAAGGGAAAATCGCGCGTTTTATTCGTTCCGTACTTACGACGACGATCGTTCTTCGATTACGCTCGTCAGTGTGTAACGTTACGACGGTTAAAGTCCGTGCCGCGGCGTAGATGACGTGTGACGAAATCGATGAGTATGGGCCTGTTGTATTACTACGACAAAATTGACGACTGGCGTTCGGTTTACCAACTTTGATCCGTCGTTCACGATTCAATCGTGTATCCGCGTTCGCGATCCCAAAACCGACGCCCCCACCGATAGAATAGTTACGCAACGTTTATCGTTCGACGATTCGGGTACGACGTTGAAATTCGCCGTACTGATTTCTGTACCATGTACAATATTATCGTATTACAATACGATAAAATACGGCGCCGTTATCCACGGGAAAACTACCAGCGAAATAACGGTACGCCCGTACAATAGTCGCACAAGAACGGCTGACGAAGTAAACGCGCTCGTCGTTCGATCGATACGCTCCCGAATATATATATATAAAACGCCCGTGCGTACGTCCGCCGGCCGAAATTACCGGACATTTGTAGAAAACGTTCCCGATCTGAAAATCCGTTGGCGCGCGCGACCGACAGTTTAGGTGGGTAGTAGAGAGCCCGCCCGCCTTTTCAATATGTGGGAATATTTTAGCGCGCGCCATCACGTCGGGAAATGGAGCGCCGTGGTGACGAGAAATGATCGATCGCTCGACGCGAAATTTCCGAATTAGGAATATTTGTTTACGTCGTTATCGCGTATCATCGGCGGTAGCCACGATCATTTTGTCAGTTTCCGCGACCGTTCGTCAGATCTCGTAATTAAACCCCACATACGTTTCTCGGACGCTTTAGTAGAGGCTGTGAACGTATCACTTCGGTACGCGAAATCGAAAATAACGTTTTCGACCGTTTGCACGTTCGAGCCGACGAATAATTAAATGTTAACTAATTACGCGTATGTTATTTTTAGGAAGCCGCGATGAATTATACGAATCGTGAACAATTTTCGAGCAAGTCTCTTACGTCCACCTCGACGTATGTCAGACGCGTAAACGAAAACGGTTACGATGCTACTACAAGTTCCGTTTTCGCTCGTAGCTCGGCTACTCGCGGTCTACCGTTTAAGGTGTCCATTTCTATTAATCGGACATCGTCCGAACTCGGCGTTCACGAATTCGCTTTAACCACCCTAGATAACTGTGTTCGTAAACTAAAGGAAAACTCCGCCCGCGAAAATGAACATCTGGTGGTTATTCTCAATCCGCCGTTGTCTACGAATAAAGAATTTCGAACAAACAGCGACACGTTTTCTGATACGCGAATTCGAACGTGCTACACACGTCCAAAAGACAACGCCGCTTACCTGTCCATAAAAGACAATTACTCCGGATCGCGTAAACATGTTTATAATCAGCGCGTCGCTCTAGAAGGACTGAATAAAATAGATTTCATGTATTACCTGACGAAGCGACAACATTTCGTTCCAGTGACGGAAAAGATATTCTCATTTTTGCGCGGCATAGACATCGCGTCGATGTCTAAAGTATCTAGAACGTGGCGTAACGCGGTAAGATGTTCATTGTCGGCGAAAAAGAAACAAAAATCGTACTTAATATCGGTAAAAGAAAATCGCGGACACGTTGCGCGAAGTCATTGGACAAGTGGCCTATCTGTTCCGAATAGAAAAGCGCTGACTGATATTAGTAACGTTATGCGCTTCTCGTCCAAAATATATCAAAATAAAAAAGTATATTGAACGATTAAATTAAGGAAATAATCCTGAACCAAGGCGAATGAAATTGTCGTCGTTTAAACAGTCTGAATATTTGTTTTGTACGTTTCTTTATAAGTAAATTTAGGATAGAATATTTAAAAAAATATCGTACTATTAAATACGATTTGCGCGTCAGATATTGTATCGTTACGTCTTCGTTATTTATCGTAATAGTTCGTACGTTTAATTTACTCGGACTTAAATTACGAAGCGTATTTATAACTACTTGGTTATCTATTAATTACGATTTAAAGTAAATAGTTTTTTCGATTGTTTGTTTTTCATTTATTACAGGTCGTGAAGTATCGTTTATATTGTGATAAATTATTAAAACGAAAAAAAAATTTCTGAAAATGCTCGTTGAAGTTGCTAGAATTGAATACGAATTATTTTCTAAATATAATGTTTGTGTTACGTGAAATATATGTAACCGGAAATAGTGGCTAAACGTAAAATTTCGCGAGATGTAAAAACGTATTGGATAATTTGTTTCGTAATTATCATTTGTTTAATCAAATTTATGTAACCGAAAATTATTTCTTAGTAAAGAATTTCCCGGAATAAACGTTTATTACAAATTTGTTCTATAATATTATAATTTGTCGTTATTGTTATTTAATACGTTGTAAGTTATTGGTGTCAATTTATTTCGTTTGAGTAAATAATAAAACGTAATATATTTATACACACGCGTAATTGATTAATTAGTGGCAACAAATTATCTTCAACCTCGAGGATATCTGGGCGTTATTAATTGGCAGCCGTGTGTTCATTATTACTTTTGTACTTTTCACTAGAATAAGTTTCGTACGAGCTTACGTAACTCTATATAAATTAGCTTATTAACTAAACGAAACAAGTATTAATATAATACCGAGACGGAGTTATAGAGCACCGGACACGAGTATTTGCTACATTAGTTCTCCAATCTATAAATCGAGGATTTATACTTACGACGTGAATTCGAGTTCCTTTTATTTTGTCGGTTATAATAACGTTCCTCGCGTCGCGTTTTCTATTTGGACCGTTAATCGAAATTGGTCTTATTCTTCGCCTTTATTTCCACAGCTATTTGGGATCGGCCACTTTGGTCCTCAACATCCATTTGACTCGATCTTCCATATCATTTACACACACACACACTAGTAGTCCTCATATCACACTCCATCACGTTCAGCCACTTCTTCTTTGGTCATCCACTTCTTCCGTCCACGCTCGACGCCATAACCGTTCTTACTACTTCCGAACGTTCGTCGAAATTGGTAAATAAAAAATATTCCCGAAATTATTATCTCAATTTACGCAGTACGCGTAACCACTTAAACTTTAAACGTTAAAAATGTTAAATGCGCATTATAACTTTTTTGCTTATTTAAGGAACTACAAAAAATACGTTTGTACATGGAATGTATCCAATATGTACAAGGCGAAACGGTCCAGGCGATTGAATAATTTATTGTACGTTATCGAATATATTTCGATCGGTTTTTTTTTGTTTTTTAATGTAATTCCGTTAACGAAACGTATAACGACTATTTTTCGCCATCTTCGAACGGTGTTTATTCAAAGCAAAAGCGTCCGTTTGCCTCTCTCCCGTTAAAGTCACCGTATCTGAAACGGTCACGGCGCGGTACCCCCACTATCCGACGAGAAATTTTAATTTAAAAATAATGGAAAACGTCGTACGATATCTATTTATCATTTATTTAGTATTACAAGTGCGACGAATCAAACAATTTGTGAACATAACGGCGGATCCGTATCCCGTGTTTATTAGTATCGACACGGTATTATTTACGAGGTATTTCAAAAAAAAATATAACGACGTTAAAACGTTACAAAATTTTTGGAAACTCTCCGTCGATACAATTGAAATGTCCAAGATTTAAGTTGACATCGTTATTTAGCTGACTTATTATCCTTAATCCTGGGAAATTGTACGTATTATCGCTGTCGATAGAACATTGGCAAACTCCGTCGGGATCTTCGTTCTCGAGGTCTTTAGCGTACACTCCCAACATATTTTCAGAAAAACAATATTGAGCCTAATAATAGAACGAAAAAATCACGACGTTTCACGCGTATAAAGTAATAATTATTCGAATCGGGGATATCGTTAAATAATCGGTTATGGGAATCGTATTTCGCTTTTCGTTTAAGCGAACTTTGCGATCGAATTTGGTATATTCATTGGTGAAATTCCTGACCGTCGCATCTTCTGTACTCGATGTTTTCGGTAAAAATAGAACATAATTTTTGTAACGTTTAGTTACACTTTGTCACGCGCAAATAGTTTTTCGTGTTCGTTAAATCACCGGTGTCGAATATATTACGCGCCCTAGCGTCGCGATTTACCGGCAGATTTCGATCGTAAATTATTATTTTGAAATTATAAAACGAAACGTCATCGAATATTTAGCAACGGTAAATTATCGACTTGTATTTGGAACAGAAACATACGTCGTTTAACAAAATCGATTAAACGGTTTTTTTTTGTTTTTTTTTTTTTTTAGAAAATACGAAGGTTTTAGGATATAATAAACAATTTTACTTTTTCGTAGATGTTCTCGACCGAATCGAAGCAATATTTACGCCGGACACTCATTTTTTTCGTACACAACTGAAATTCCAAACAAATTATATTAGAATATTTTATTTCGGCGGCGTTTTAAGTTGCGAATTAATTGCCACGAATATTTCGACGCGGAAAATCGGCGTATATTTATTTTAATATTGGTCTCGGTACTAAATTCGATCTTCGTACACAAACACATTATATATGTAAAAAAAAAAGCTAAAAATTCGTTCGTAAGTTTCCGGCCAACAAATTTCAGTTAGAAACGTATAATCAGTAGATTAAGATAAAATTAACTATCGTATGATAAATACCGTCTTCGCTACCCAGTGAATTTGATTTCAGGTCGGATTAAAAGAGAGTTAAGGTATTATTTTATTGACGAGTTTTGAAAAAATCGCGATTTCGGGAATAGGTCTAACGCCGATTTTCCAAACGTCGATCACTCGTATTTTCCTACGATTTTTTTATATTTGTTAACTCGATGTATTCGCGAAGTATTTATTTTACAGGTATTTAGTTATCGCGGGAATTCAACGCCATTGGAATTAGTCGCGATTTCTCGCGTTTCCGCATATATTGTTTTATTATAAAATACTAAATTAATTCGTGGCCGTTTCTTTTTAAACAATTCGCGTAAGACGATCGGATTTTTATTTCATCGACGTAATATAAACGTAAATATATATATATCGTAATCGTCAGCTACTAACCGTGGCATAGGACATGTCTTCATGTTCGTCACTAGAGAATGTTTTACCTTTCACGCTGTATACTATAAATTTTATCGTGATAATCATTCGACATTTACTTATTTCCGAATTTATTAATTGGTCGACCGTATCTTTCTAAATATAATAATAACGATTATATATATATATATATAAACGCGTATAAATAAATATGTGTGTATGAAAAGCGTATTCGCTAAAGGTTATTTATAGTTATTTCGGAGGATATGTCAGTTTCGAATAACGGTAGTGGTTTTTTACGGTAATAATTGATTTCATATTCCGAGGCGAGTGAAAAACGCGCGATCGTACGTCCGATTTCCATAAAAATATTTTTCTTAAACCTCGAGTACATTCGTGCCGACAATTGATTGTCGGGTGTATGTCGCAAGTACTTGGCGTAAGTTGTAATCGTACGTTCGGGGTACGAAATCGTATACGGGATAATTAAAAAAAAAATTTTTTTCGCCCGAAATGTGTTTACGCTTCACTACGTTTTACTATTGTTATTTCTATTAGGCGTGTACATATTTAACGTCGATCATTTGATTAACTGTAACGGGTTTTACGTGTTTTTTTTTTTTATATTCTTACAATATCCGATAATTTAGCCACTTGTTCCATATCGCTTTGATGGTTGTGGTGTTCACACGGTCTATAAAACGTCGTGTCGATTATAAAAAAATCGGCACGATCTTTTATCAATTTCATATCAAAATCTATAAACAAGAAATATAGGCGTATCAAACATCGAAGTACTTTTTTTTGTAAATCTTCGCTTATCCCCTATCACATTAGACGGATAACCGTTTTTACGTAACTCGTAACGTCGAATATATTCGATCGTCAAAACGGAATTTTAATTATTTGCTCGGAGATAAACGATTATCCGGTAGTTTCGTTTGTTATTAACGCGCGTACGAAAATATTCTAAATTAAGTGCAACGTATATACTTACTGAGGTTTACTTGAGTCATGTTACCGGGTATGATTATTCCAATGTTCATATCCTTGTATTTCTTTTTCGCTTTTTCAATATACAATCCCAAAAGTTCGTTTAAGTGTGCGTTTGCAAAGGTACTGTCTGGCTAATAATTTATAAACGTTAATTTGTAATTCGTTTAATAATTACGTTTAAACGCATTAGTGACGACGAATTGATTCTACGAGCGTTGACCGAATTCAAAAACAGATAATTACGTCGACGACGAAGTTGAATACGCAGACGCCCGCGCGTAACGTACGACGGCGACGTGCTCCGGCATATATTTAACGTCTAAGTTACGGCGGTCTAAGTTCACAAAGTTCGAAAAACCGCCCGAATATAACGCGTTACGATTATAATGGTTACACTAAATTAACGGTTTATTAAAATTGATAAATTCGAGCTTTTAAGATACAATTTACTACGGAACAAACTGTTTACGTATCTCGATATGTTTAAATACATTAGTAACGACGAATTAATTTTACGAGAATTTCGGTACTGGAATCAAATAATAATACCGAGAGGGCGGAAAACAGAAATCGACGACGAAGTTGAATACGCAGACGCCCGTGTGTAACGTACGACGGCGACGTGCTCCGGCATACATTTAACGTCTCCAAGTTACGACGGTCTAAGTTCACAAAGTTCGAAAAAACCGCTTTGATAAATACGTTTATACCGAATATGACGCGTTACGATTACAATAGATATACTAAATTAACGGTTCATTATAATTTATAAATTCGAGCATTTCGGATATCATTTCCTAAACCAAACTGCTTACGTATTTCGATACGTAAGCTGTTTTCAAAATGTAATTTAGTCGAGTTGTGTAAACGCGTCGGTTACGAGAACTTCGTTTGTATATTTACTGTAAGCGTCGAGCGTTAATTAAAAATATAAATTCGAAATGACTCGAAACGTCGTTAATCTAACGAAGACAGTCGTATAATCGTTATTCCACGTGAAAATCGTCAATTACCGAATCAACCGTAGAGGGAAGCGGATTCGAAAATGTTTTAACTACAACTATACATCGAAGCCGGTAAAATATGCGAATATAAATACCGCCGGCACTGGCGCGATCGTAGAACTTATTTTACGTAGACAAATTCGACTTTAGATCGTAGCGCGTCCAAGATTTCGATTTATGGCGGAGGATCGGGAAAATTGTATTTAACGTCGGATGAATAGAATCGTGGAACGATTGACGACGCAAAGGCTGTCGAAGAGCGATAAAGAGAAGTAGCTTGTTTGGTCTCGTTTATTTAAAAAACAAATTTTCGAAAATTGACCACGTTTTCTACTTGACAAATTGTCGACTTCGTTAGTCTACCTTAAAGTTTTCGTACGTTGTTTAACTTTACTTTAGCAAAGTTAACGCGTCCATTACGGTACCTTAATGTTAAATACGTTATGTTTTTTTACGTGAACCGAAATATTCGTTGTTTTTCGTAAGAGCGTGACACTAATACGTTTATTATTGGCGAGCGATTTTCGAAATGTTCGTCGTTTTTCCGTTCGTCGATAATATAATTAAAAATCGCGACATACGTACGTTGTACAGGTTATCCAACGCAACGACGTTGACTCCCAGCTTTTTAACGATGTCAAAGTAGTCGTCCATTGGTTGCGTTAAGACATTTTCCCATTTTTCGTTCGAAATACTGTCCTCGATTAAAACAAGCGGTAGTTTGCCTTTGATTAAGTTGATCGCCGCCAAGTGATCTAAGCCGTCGTAATCGACGTTATTTTAATAATCGTAAGTTTTTAGGTTTTGTTTTTTTTACACTTATAAAACTTCTCGTAATAAACGTTCCGGGAGAATTATGGTTATTAGTGAACCGTCGTAGTTATAACACGATTATAGTTATAAAACGTATACTTCGAAATTTGCGAATACAATTTGCGGAAATATCGACAAACGAAACGAGAGATATTTGTGTCGCGGGACAATAGTTTTTCCTAATTGTTACTTATTTTACGAGATTTCGGGTACGCGGGAATTGTTCGTCAATTTGGTATATACGGAGACGAACGCATATTGCGTGCAATCACATTTCGGACTTTTTTTTACGGATCGTCGAGAAAATATTTAGAGAAAATTTTTAACGAGAACCGTTCGGTGTAATATTTTGGTAATGTCTGTCCGATTATTACGGTTAAGTTCGTAAAATCAACTGTAGGCGCTAACCCGGATTTCTCGATATCGCTATCGCCGTACAACCGGGCGGAATTGTCGGTATAACTTGGCCGCCGTCTTTCAAACCGCAAATGACGGATAGGTCGTGCTTTAATTGGACGGGTTTGTTGTTTTGGTCCGTGCATGTGGCGAGTTCTGAAGAAAAAGACAATTTAAACGATTATTTATAGATATTAAATACTCCGGACGTTTCGATATGTCCGTTCGAACCGCGCGGTCGTGCTAAACATCGTACTTCTCCTATTAGTTATTTACGTAATTAACGTTAACGAAATCGTTTTTCGCCGGCCTATTCGAACGATATTTATTTTCAATCGAACAATAAAAACGTTCGCGAATATTTTCCACGATTTTCGTCTGTTCGCTGTGTATATAATACGCGATCAAACACGAACGTAATCGTACTTACCGGATTCGTCGATGCACCGATTTAATATTAAAAGCACCGCGTATACCGTCGCGCGTCTTATTACGGGCAAACTCATATTTCCTTTAAATATCTAACGGTTCGACGTTTCAGCGATTTTCGCCTATTACCGGGACCACCTCTGTCGCGTCGTCCTCAACACTGGCATTCTGTTTGTTCGTTGTTTTCAACAGCGAATTATACCGCGGCGTATTTCTTTCGCAACACGTTCGCCAATCGGCTGCTATAATAAACGGCCACCTGTTATTTCGCAATAATTGTGTTTGCAGTATAATATCCGCGGAACTTTCGTAACGTGTTTAAATACAATTGTTCGTTTCGTCGATTCCGGATTAAACGATTAATTTTTTTTTTAAAGCGTCCTCCCGTAGTTGGACCATCCTACCGATATATATATATACACGAAAAAAATCTACCCGTATGTTTATCGAATTGCGACATCGCGCCGCATTTTATTATTTCCGATTTTGTTTTTCGTTGATACGCGACTTTTTAATATTTTCATTTACGGACGTACGCGGTTTCTTTTTAATATAACTATTCTGAATTTCGTCAATAACTTTTAGATAGGAAATATTTAAAATTCTGTCTGAAAGATGTACGAAACGCCCCCCAAATTTCGATATAAAATTATTATCAAGAATCGTTTTAAAACGAAACTGTTCAATACGGATTCGCCGTGTTTAAAGTGTTTTTTTACTTTTTTCAAGGTTTTCACCTTGAACTTCGCGGCGACCAAACAGGTGTTACTAGGAATTATAGGATCAATGTATTCAATATGTCGTACGAGAAATGAAAAAAACCGAAGGTACGTTTATACAAAAAAAAAAAAACCGCGTTCCGTAGCCAATATTGTTAGCTCACGACGGTTAATTGAAGCGAACTTCGTAATTACGAACGACAATGTCTGAAAATACAATTACTAAACGTTTAAAGTTCCCGAGGCATTTAGTATAGGACGACATACTCGACTTAATTTAAACCGTTTAAATCAAACGCGTAATTGACGAGGCCTAGCCATTTTCAAACTCTCGTTAAAGTCACCATATGTGGGGAACCGTCACCACCAGGGTACTTACGCGATCCGACGAAACGTTTCGTTCGAAAAATACAAAACAGGAACCGTCGTACGACGATACAAATGATCATCCACGATGCGTCGACGACAATGACGGGGCAAATTACGATTCGCCAATTCCGCGTTTTATTAGTGTAACGTTAATTCGTTACAAGGTGTTTAAAAAGAAACGTCACGACATTGTAACGACGTTAAAACGTTTACAGCATTTTCGGAAAATCTCCGTCGAAACGAACGTCCGACATTCGAATTAAACTCGCTGTTCGATCGGACTCAATCCTGTGACGGGTATAGGTCGCTCAGTACATTCGCAAACTCCGGCGGAATCTTCGTTTTTTCACGGGCGTTTCGCGTACACTCCGGTCATATTTTCCAGAAGACGATATCCGGCCTAATAGATAGAGCGCCAAATTCAAAACGGTTTACGCGTTTACTCGAATCGGTTATTACGCGACTGTTTATAGAAACAATCGTTCTCTTTTCGTTCAAGCGAACTGCGCGGTCGATTTTCGTCGAATAATAATAATTCTTCCGCGTACGTTTATCGTCAAATGTGTCCACGCTAAAATATGTAACGAACTCGTTTTTCGATTTTAAAAATCAGTTTTTTCCCCGCGGCAGTGTAACATACATTTTTAATGTCGAATTACTCGATCGTACGGTGAATTATCGAAATTGTATTCGGGGCCGAACATTTTTACATTTAGTCGTTGGAAGTTTTATTTTTTAGACAATACGAATATTTTTGAATCTAACGAACGACAATGCGCCGAACCGCCGACGTCGTACGCTCGTTTTTTTTTTTTCGTCGTTTTACCACTGAACCGACGAGAACCGCGTCTTACGCGTACGGTTTTTTTTTTTCGTAAACAGAATTCCGTCCGAAGAATTTACGGCTACGAAACGCATTCCGTCCGAAATGGAATAAATTGCCGGAAACTGTTTAATATTTCTAAACGGTAGTACGCGTATCGTCGTGGTCGTTTACTACGCCCATATGAACTTTTAACGTCGTCGTACCCGTTCGGTGTATACGCTTTCGAACGTATTTCAGTTCCCCCCGGAACGCTTTACGGCCGTTTTTATTACGGTATACGGCGTTCAAAAAGTTACGGGGTAACGGGACGCTAACGAATTTGATTTCCGACGAATCTCGTTTATAAAAAATCCGCTACGCTCGCCAACGTCGGCGGCCCGGGGCCCACGTACGATCGCGGAAATTCCGGTCCGTTCGGTAAAACGTGACGAATCCGCCGTTCTCGATGGGGTTACACGGGTCCGGCGGCGATTTACCCGTTTTTCGCCCGAATCGAAAATAGCTCGGCGGTAATTTCCGCCTGTGGTACGTTGCGTCGGCGATTCGTGCGCGCGTAATTTACAACGCCCGCCACACTGTAAACTTACGCGCCGAACTCGAATGGATTTAAACGTCCGCGTAAGCGTCGGGAGGCCAAAAACCGGACGTTTCGTTCGCCGATTGTTGTTTAAACCGTACGGCGTTTACGTGACCGCCGAACTAGCCGGATAACTGACAAACCGTTTTTGTACGTCCAGCTGGAAATAATACGAACGAGAGAGCGCGAACCGCCGAGCACCGTCGTGCATCATCCGACCGGCGTGTAAGCGCGCGCGCCACCGTAAAATGCACGACCGAACGCCGCTGCCGAACGTAAATAAACGACATCCGTCGAGTTTAATCGATTCTCGATTTAAGGCGCGTTTCGGCCGAGAACGGTTTTCCACGATAATCGATCCACCGAACGCGTCGATAATTAAGAAACCACGTGCCGCCGACGACCTTTAAGGTCCCTCGGAAACAAAAGGCGTCCCGGCTCTGTTTCGGTCACCGTTTCTTCGTACCGTTAACGGTTATATAATATTGGCGGGCCTTTTCCTCCTATACCGTGTCCCGTGGGTTTTATTATTAATTCGTCGTAGTTACCATCTAGGCGTACGTCCAGACGAACATGTTCCGTAATCGTTATTTCGAGAAAAGAAAAAAAGAAAACGAAGGAAAACGCCCCACCGAACGAACGTCGTCGTTATGTTTTTACGTAAACGTTTTTCCCGTCTAAAGAATTTAAATAACTTTACGCGCAAATTTACATTTCTATCCATAAATAAGAGCGTAGCGTTTGTTTTCAAACGATCGAATTACTTACAACTTTGGCACGTCCGTACGCGAAAATTCTCGGTCCCTTCGGTTTAAGGGTACCGGGGCATTTTTTTTACGGTTGAAAATCGTCTTTGCCGGGTGAGAGGGGGGTGGGAGTTTCTTGGACCAACCTAACGTTAGGCCGTCCCGTGACCAGTCATTTGCAAAGCGACGGAGTTGCGCACACACGACGTTCCAATATTAGGGACTGGCGCGGGCCTCGCGCGTTAATGGACGCCACCGGTTCGACCTTTGGACCGCGGTTGGTTACGACGGTTTCCGAAGGGATATCCGTAACCGAACACGTACGGATCAGTGACGACGACTTTTGGGCGGCCGAAAGTACTCCTCCAGTACGCGACATTTTCTTAGCTCAACAACATAACCGATAGGTTAGGGTCTAGTTCTCGTTTCGGCAAATCTAAGCGAATTTATAATCAAATTTATTTCGCCGAATTTCAATTTGCCGCTCGCGCGTATTTGAATAACGGTACGTTTTCGTTCGTTACCCGGCCGGGCCTTAATCGACGACGTCGGTTAAGCGCGTTAAAATTTTATTTTATTTTCGATCGAATCGTTTTGGAAATAAATAAGAATCTCGCCGGACGGTTCTCGAACCCGCGACCATTAACGAAAACTATTATCCGCTATAATTTATATTTTCGACGTTCCCCGCGTTGTAAATTATTGGTTCTATTTTGTTTGTTTTGCGATTTTCGCGTTGCCGACACCGTACGTTTGATTTATAATGTGTACGCCTACGTATGACAAACAGTGTCAACAATAATCGTTGTCGCGTACGATAAACGCGCGTGTACGGTTACGCCACCGGGCGCCGTACATTTTTTATGTAACCGAACGGCGAACGCGATATACTGTCCACAAACGTGTTTTTGCGAGGCACGCGTGAAACGGCTAATGTACGCGAAACCGCGTCGTCGTTCCCTTTGCCGGGCGTCGTAAATACTACGCGTGTAACGAACGGCTCGCGTTTTATTTAAAAAAAAAAAAAACCAGCGCCGTTCCACGACGGGTTACGGCTCTATTACCGCGACTGCGAAGAAATCACGCGGACGTACTACTGTTTACTCCGACGTATCCAAACGTAGGGTGGAGAATCCGACCTTTTTGTGTTGCCGAACCTTTCGTCGGATTTTCCGCCGTTGTAATCGAAAAATGTAAAATGACCGACGTATTTTAATTTATACGCGAATATAGAGACTAAAATATCGGCGTACTCGCGTTATAATAATAATCGGATACCTTTAAACGAGCAATTCTTATATATAATCGGAATCTCGGAAACAGCTCCAACGACAAAATCGATCTAGCTGGGTTTCATTTTTACTTTTTCACTTTTTCCCATATAAACGTCGAAAACAAACACAATTCGTTCGAACGGTTAAAATTGTCGTAGAATTATACCAAATGCGCGTACGGCGATAATTTCGCGTCCGGTGTAATTAGATTTACGATATAAATTTAATCGCGGTCGTGAGAGCGCTTTTTCGAAATTCGTGGTTTTTTTTACTTGTTCGACGGGTTCCAATCGTTATCGGGGCTCGTATTCAAAGTCTCGACGAGACGAATGTAATGACGTAAACAAAACGCGCGAATCCGTCGAATATCGACCGAGTAATGGCATTTCGCTTTTTCCCTGTTCGCCGTATAAACGTTAAAAACGAAAACAATTCGTAAAAACCGCGAAAAATGTCGTAGAGATTCGACCGTTAAACCAAATGCGCGTACGGCGATAATTTCGCGTCCGGTGTAATTAGATTTACGATATAAATTTAATCGTGGTCGCGAGAGCGCTTTTTCGAATTTCAATTTGGAATTTATCGAAAAAAAAAAAATTACCGAGCGAAGTTCGGTCGCCCGATAATAATAATTAACGGACGGCGTGTTCGTAATCGATTTTCGACGGAACTTTCGGGCGCTTTTAACGGGATTAGCACACTTTGTGGCGCGACTACGTAGAAAACGGTGCACGCGCGCACGGAAAATGGACCAATAACGAACCGCCGGATACGACAAAGTCCGCGGTACTCGACGTAGCGAAGTTTCGGCCGGTTTTCGCGTGAACGATATCGTCCCGATCGCGTCGAAATCCGTTCGTTCGACTTACCCCTGAGCAGCGGCCGTGACGCGTGTAATTCGTCGACGACCGTAACGGAACGACGAACCGTCATCGATTATCGCCAACCGTCGTCGGGCCGTGTTTTTTTTTCTTTCCGATTCCGAATACGATTTGTTCGTAATAATAAATTTGTACCGTATGAACGGTATGAGCCCGTAGGCCAAAACGGACCCCGAACGAGACGATTTCGTTACCGTTTTCGGAATAGGCGAACGACGTCGCGATTATTACGACGAGTACCGGCCGAATCGTTACCGCGCGTCACGGCGACGATACCATATCGTTCACGTCGAACGCGAATTTCCGGACCTAACGTATTTCGACGCCGGCGTTGTCGTTCGGTTAACGGACGTTTTACACACACATATGTAAGCTTTGTGTTGACATTGACGTTCGAGTATTTCTCCGTTGAGCCGTCAAAGGGAGCCCCCAACCAGCGAGGAGAACGTCGAACGTGTCGTATCATTTCGACGGAATAATTCGACTTATAGTTAAATCGCGAATGTTGTTTAATAATTTCGTAAACACTCAGAGTTACGTACGTGAAATGGCTTTAATTGAAAAGCGCAAAAGACGATCGGCGTTTTTATAATAATAATAGTAAAGCGCGCACATTTAATTGTCGATTCTCCGTTTTTAGGTAAATATTTCGTCAGCCGATAATGTAAAACTTATGTAAAAACTCCGTTTTTAGACGAATCACATTGTGGTATGCTTAAAGAGGAAAACAACCCCGTGATCTTATATATATATCAGCGTTGCCAAATTTATTTTTCGCCAAGTCGGCATTTTGAAACTGTTTGAGTGAAAAAAGCGGAACATAGTAAAAAAAAAAAACGTATATAATCAAAAGTTTTTAAATATTTATCTTTTTGAGTTTTAAATTACGCTTACGTGACAATAGGTGGCGAAAATATCCCTAGAAACGTATTTTACGTCGTATATACGTATAATTATCGTCATTACGCGCCGGGTGGGCTGTACACACTATTTGTCCGTGCCATTCGGCCGCACGTTCTCGGCACGCCGCACGCACGGTCGAGTTGTCCCTAAAAGCAAGACTAAACCTGTCCCGCGCGGTACATTTAATTTCGATTCGAAAATCGGGACGACTGGCGACGCTGATATGTGTGCGCAGTAACCGCGCCACGTTCGAGAATCCTGAAAAAAGCGCGAAAACGTTCGCCTTTTTTCCGTTTGCACGTACACCCGTTCGACTATCGTTCCGAATTAAACACGTGACCCGTAACCAACGCCGAGTAACTGGCCCGTCCGTGACGTGTACACATTGACTGTACGTACATTTGCGTTGGGAACGGGGAAAAATGAGTAAGACAATCGCGCGTTACGCGTTTGTTGTTGTTGCTTCGTGTATTTATTTTGGACGTCCGTCGTGCAAACAAGTTAAAAGTGACGGTAAAAAAAACAAATTCTAGTCGTGTTATCGTGCCGCGTTCGCGAATATTATTTAGAAACATTCGGATTCGTTAAATACAAAAACCCGATTGTTTACTCGTTAGTCAGCCCGGCGAAACGTTCGCGCACGCGCGAAAACAATATAAATCGAAACAAATATTAAATATTTATATAATATATATATATATACACACGCTCGCGCGCGAATTGGTCGGAAATCGCAGAGTGTTTAGCACGGACGACGCAGGGTGGCGTAGTCTCGAGGCTGCAAACTCGGCGATTTCTTCAAATGCGAATAAGACGACGTGTTCGTGGGCGTCACGGTGTTCGCGCTCCTCGACCTTTTCGTCTTCGACAGGGCGTACGGCGAACTCTCCCGGGACAATATGTGCTGTTTGGCGTACAAGGCGATCCCGATTTCCCGGTGGCCCGCCTCCATGGCGATGCTCAGCGCCGTGCTGCCGTCCTGCGCGCGCGACAAATGGCACTATTGTTTAACCGTCGACGACGTGAAACGCGCGCGCGACAAGTCGGTAGCGAATCGTTCGACGGATACCGCGAAGCTAATAATATTCGTACCGCTTGCCCGGAATTAGGTATTAACGCGGGATCGCGTTCTATTTACGATTCCGGCCGGGCACCACGCCCGAATATGGGAGTACGTGTTGTACACGCGGACGCGCGCCCGTGGTTTGTGGTAACAGACCTGTACGGACGGCATTCGATCGACGGGCGCGTTTAGAAAGGACATTTCGACGATTCACCCGGCCGGAGAATTAGAACCGACGGAAATGGCGCCGGGAACAAAGTCGCGCGAACCGTGGGCGTCGTTCGGAACGCTAGTTCCGTATTCCGATTACGTTTCGATTCGTCGTCGCTTTGAAAATAACAACGGCGAAACGAACGGAGCAAACGCCTACTAACGCCCGTCGGACGGGAACGCGCCGCAACTTACGTTATCTGTAACGGACACGTCGCACTCGGGACGGGACAACAGTAAATGAACGATTTCCTGAAGACCGTGTTCGGCGGCGCACATCAGGGCCGTACTGCCGTCCTCGTCCTGTTTGTTAACGTCGGCCCCGCACTCCAGAAGCGATTTCACCACTTCGGTTTTGCCGTGGGAAACGGCCAACATCAGCGTCGTCTGGCCGTGCTGTTCGAAACACGCGTATTTATTTACACGTCGGCGGTATATATTAGCGTACGATATCGTGTGTTTCGGTCCCTCCCGCCGGTCGTTCGATCGACACGTTTTGGGTCGTACGCAACGCGACGGTAAAAATTAGACCGTTCGTGGGGAATGTCCACAGAAAACCCGTACGGATACCCATAACGGCGATAACTTCGACCGTCGTTTACGACACCCCCTCCCTCACCCCCCACCCCAATTAGTCGTCAATAATCGTACGAACCTTTTTCGCCTGCAAATTCACGTCGCCGCACTCGAACAGCCGTTTGATGATCTTCAGCTCGTCGTCGTTTTCCACCTCGGCCAGCGAAACGAGCATGACGCTCGAATAGCCCGCGTCGTTGGTCAAATCCGCGTTGCAAACGCCCGTGTCCAATATGGCGGACACGACGTCGAAATTACCGTGGGAAATCGCGTAGTGCAATACGGTGTTGCCCTACGATTAATCGAATACTTCTATGTATATATATATATATATATATATAAAAAACGCGATTCGGTAAACGCTTTATAACGACGTACGTTAGTGTTAATCGACCGGGCTGCGAAATAATTTTAAAAGAACGTAAGAAAACCGGGCGAAAACGAAACGCTCGGCCGAATATCGTTTCGACAAACGAAATTGTCGGCAAAACTCGGCAAAACGTTTTGATCGGAAGGCAATCGTCTCGACCGTCGTCGAGAATTCTCGTCGTGACGAACGTCGGAAACGAGTCGGAATTTTTTTTCGGAAAACAAAAACGTTGCCCTCCACGCACGCGACTGAATCGTCACCACGAGACGAGTGAATACCGACCGGGAATCGGTAAAATTACGCGGTAATTTCGAAACGAACGAGCGAATATTTACCGCGGCGTCCGTCATGTTGATTATGAACTCCAGCAGAACGGGCGAGTACGAAGCGAACGAGTGGACATAATCGTGTACGCGATGGCCACCGGAATCGCCGGAACTGGTCGCCTGCGGGAATAGAGCATTGACAACATACGTCGGTCAAATAGCCGCCGGGGGCTATAAATGCGTTTACGAATAACACGCGACGCACCTTGAACCATTCCTCGCGGACAACATCGATGGCTTGCTTCAGTTGGGCCCTCGGCAATTGCGTGGCCGACGTTTTCTTCAACGAATCGTTGAGCACTTTCAACGCGCCCCTCATTTCCTTGCTCGGACCGTCCCTGCGGCGCGCACGTATTATGTAAATATCGGCCGGTCGCCGCCGTTCGGCAAACGGCCGTTCGTCCCGTCGATTTTCGAACGGCGGCCCGGACGACGCAACAACGGCGCGTTCACGATCGCGAATTCTTCGCGTACCGCAATTACCGTATTACGGCCGACATTTTGTTTGAATAAAATGGAAAGACGTTAGTGCGCGTCGTTATTATTTAAAACGGTAAACGGGATAATGGAATACGAGAGGAGGAAAAACCGTAATCGCGTCGTTGTTTATTTACGCGCGTCGAGAAGAAGCGTATAAAATATTAACGCGGCCTCGCGGCCGTCTTTATTGTTTTTTTTTTTTTTTAAATTTACGTAGTTATGATAATTTTTCGCGCGCGTTTCGTAACAAAACGTCGAATACTCGCGAAACGTATGTTTATTCGTTTACGGAACGCGTAAAATAATAAAACCGTTCACCTTTCAAAGCTTATGTTTATTCGCGTACTTTAGTGGCCGTCGAATACGCGACGTACCGAACAGTATTTTAGCGAATTATCCAAAACGAATTCCCGCTGACGTCGTAATACAACCGTCCCGTTTCACGCGACGCGTTCAGCGCGTTACGTAGTAAATGACGGCCAATACAGCGTTCGGAATTTACGAACAATTTTCGTTCGTCGAAAACCGAACGACGCGAATGTATAAATTGACCCGTCGCGTTCGAACCGTCCGACGTGTTTATTATTATTATTATTTCCGCGCGGTTCGTAAATAATCGAATTACTTGTGCAAATCGTCCCGAATAGGTTTGAAGTTCGTGTCCGATTCGGGTGGCCCGTTCGGAGGTTGCTTCGCTCTGGAACGAAAAAACGCCGTTCGTAAATAGGCGACCGCGCCAATACGGTTAGGTTATTAGCGGAAAAGCTTAAAAAAAATCGGTCCTTAGCCCGATTCGGACTTATCCCGAATAATTTCGCTGTAAACTCACGGGGAAATGACCGACAAATTTTAAACGGGGAACGCGCGTCGTCTACGAGTCGGCGTAGGCAGACACGCGGGGTAGGCGCTCCGAGAATAGTTCGTCGGCGGCCGTTAGCTAATGTTGTTCGAAACGCTAACGTTACGAACAATAGCGAAACAATGGATACGATTACGAGTTTCGTGAACTGGTCGGGTCGTTACGGGACTCGCACGGCTCGTTGTTACCCGTGCGGTTTCCACGAGAATTCGTCCGAAAAAATAAAAACGAGTTCGCCGAGGTATACGAGCAACGGCCGACATCGATCGTTTCTTTTGGCCACGGGACGAGTAAAACGTAAATCGTTTTCGGGCCCACGAGACTATGCACCGATGGGACGATCTACCGGTCGGTACGTCGGGCTTTTTGGAATGTCACGGAAACGGCGGCCGTATATGCCGGCTTCGATCGTATCGAAACGTAGGCCAACGGTGAACACGCGGCGCGTAGGATTGTAAAAACGCGCGGACAATTTAGAAAAGCGCGTCGTTCCAGCCGCGTGTACGGTAACGCGTGGAACGTATACGTGTAAAACGTATCGTTTTGTTTTATTCGTGAGAGCGGTTTCGTCACTGTGCTAACGAAACGTCGCGTTTGCCGTGCGGTGTGTGTGTGTTTCACTCGAGTACCACCACGCCGGTACTCGTAACCGGGTTACCGTGTAACCGAACGTGGTTGGTGCCGACCATTCGACCACGTTTCCCGGTTACATTTTCGAAACTTTCGTTCGACCGTATGGATCGCGTCGCCCTTTGACGATCGTTAACCGTCCCGAACGGCGCGCTCTTACGCGCTCGCGTCCCGAAATGAACGTCGCTCGAACAACGCTCACGCGAAACGTCGCCCGCTTTATGAACGTTAATATGGGCACGGCTAAGGTATGCCACCCGGTCCGAAGACGCCATTAACCGACCAACAGGCTCGTCTCTCCGTGTAACATTCAAACGACACACTCGGCAATTCGTCAAAAACTTTTCGTGCGACGAACGTTAACGTCCGAGCTAGAGCCTCGCCGTTTTTTGTTCTTGTCGCGCGCCCGTTTCGCGAATATTAAAACAAAGTCGGCCGGTGAAAAAAAACGAAAAACATCCTCTCGCGGGCCGTAGAATTCTTCACTTCGCTCGGTACGTAGTTACTAATGCTTGTTCGACATTGATCTCGGAGGTCTCGTCCGCGGTGAATTCGATCCAAATCGTTATTTCCGACGATTGTCTCGTCGGATACGTTCCCTCGAGCCATTTCGTCGGCGAAGACATTCTCGTTATTTCCGTTAGACCGAATCCACGATCGCGATTAAACGAAAAAAAAAAAAAAATGGAAGGATATAACCGTCGAACGCCGTTGTTCGTACACGGTCCGGACCTAACTGTACGTAAAAACCGACGCGACTGAAATATACGCTATTTTCGTCGGTATTTTCGCGCGTTTAATTACGAAGAAAAATTTCCGAAACGAATCGCCCGATGTTCGCGTCCGAGCCGCTTTTAGCGTTATACGAAACGCCGTAATACGGACGGCGCGCACGTACGTCCCGCCGGCTATGTGAGGGGGAGGGGTCACGTGTTACATAGGAACGGGCGCGATCGCGAATCCGCGTGTATAATATTTAAACGAGTCGTTTTACGGACGCGTCGTTCCCGTCTCGTATTTTCGACATTCGGTACGCGGGACGGCGGGAAGCGTTTCGTACGCGGTGTACGGCCGGTCCCCGTACGTTCAAATATTTAATACGACGCAATTTCACGGCGTCCCGCGCGGGGCCTATCGTTTGAGACGCTACGAGTTTAATATTGCACGGAGCCGCGTGTTTCCCGTCTATCCGGCGGCGTTGCGTTTTATCGCGCGATTCGGCCTCGGCGAATAAAAAGCGCCCGGCGATTAGCAAACGAAATGTACGCCGTGTTTCGTCCACCAAATTGAAAACACGGCCGCACTTTTGTACCGCACGAGGGGGACGGCCGGCCGGTTCGTTATGCGGGAACGGGTGTCCTATTAAACGACCATTTACCGGCCGACGAAAAAACACGGGCAAACGGCGTTTTGTTTCGAAGGCCCCGGGGCCGGTTAACCGGTAATAACCAACCACGAACAAATGTCGTCCCGCGTGTTGTTTCTAAAATTCGATCGGCGTTTTTCGTTAGTAATATTCTATGTCGCTTAAATAGGTTAAACGCCGCCGTATACGTAAATATCTTTCGGTTCTAGCGTTACGAGACGCCGTTAGCCGTATACGAAATAAAAAATTAAAAACGACGGCGTTCGACTTTTTTTCGATCGTCGTCGATTTTTCAATAATCATCCGTCTCACGTGGTCCAAGACGCGTGTACACAATATGTTATTACCGTAGAGAACGTTATCCTAATTCGAATTTCGTGTTAAACGTAAAATGTACATATTTTTTTTCCTATTCCTATTGAATACCGAACGAAGCGAACGGACGTACCGATTTCACGATAACACGGCCGCCGGTTGTTTTTATTTCTGTCTTTTACGTTTTATTTTTTATTCGTTTTCGTGTACACGCAGAGTGCTCCGACGATCTTGACACGCGTTCCGGTTACAAATTATACCCGACTGGTTCGTCATTCAGCGCCCCGAAATGGAGAACGCGCCCGCTCCCATGGACCCGGCGCGCGCACGATAAATTGATCGAAAAAACAAATAAACCGCCGGATTGGTCGTCGTGTCATTACGGCGGATTACGTGACGCCGGGGCGTGAAACAAATCCCGAACGTTATATAATCGCGCGCCGCCGTCGCACCATAACGGACAACACGAACGGGACTAAACGAATAGTTTATGACTCGCGGTCGCTTTTGCGTGGACGTCGTCGAATTCTCGACGAAAACGAAGTACGCGAATTACATAAGCGACCGCGCGCCGTTCGACGCGTACCGTAGTTGGATTACGCTTGTAGCCAACACGCGATCGACGGACGTGTTCGCTTCTCTACGTAGCGTCGTGCTAACCATACTAGGACGGAAGTTAGGAACGGCCTTAGGAAACTTAGCCTCGTTCTCGGAAAGAAAAAACGATCGTTTCACCTTTAGTGTTTTCGGAAAAGCGAACAATTTTTTATAATGTTCATAATGTACGGTTCGATTAATAAAAAACGTGTATATTTTACGAAAACGAAAAAACGTATCCAAATTCGTCAAGTCACGTAGCGATCGAAAGTCCAATCTAATAACGCGTTGGCGCGACTAAATTTCTGGGAGAAAGTAAATGACTTTATACTCGAGTAGTACAACGATAAAGCTCCTCCTCCCCATTACGTGAAACACGCGATTCCAAACAACGAAAAGTACGTAAGCCTTCGTCGTACAAATCAAAATGTTCGAACACGAACGCCACGAATCTATCGTAAACCCCCTCCCTGCTTATTACGTCGCACGCGACCGTAAGTTCGAAACCCGAGTGCCTAAGTTTCACGCCTAGTTGGTGAATTATAATTACGCGCGTTTTAACGGTTCGCGGATAGTTGTTTGGTTAATTATCGTACCCGAAAACCCGGCGCGCGTCAAACGTTATTTTTTCGAACCGTCGAGGTGAAATCATTTCGCGTTAATTTTGTGTCGGTGACCGAAATACGCGGCAACAGACGTGTCACGTCGCTGAAGTGCGCGCGTAATTTTCGCCAGATAATTACCGAAACAAATCGCGGGGTACTGCGACGTACTTCGTGGGTAACGCGGTTACGCCGTTCAACGCGAAACGTAGTTCCTCAATTACGCGCGTTAAGTACCCCGCGGTTACTCGATTTCTGGAAACTGGTTCCGCGTTATCGTACGTATATACGATAAATGTTGTACGTACAGTTTACTCGTTTTCGGTTTCAAATACGGGGAGTGCTGTAAAACGCGCGCATCCGAGCCTAAGCAAATATAATAAACCGAGGTAATTATATCGAGCGGAAACAACCGCGGGCCGGAGTACGTGACGACCAATGTGCGCCGCTCGTCGAATATACGCCGCGATCGGTTGTAACGGTACAACCGGCACACGCGGCGTCGTAAAGTCGTAAACCGCGCGCGTCTCGAATAATATTCACGGGACGAACATCCGCGCGCAATAAGGAAAACGACAACCGGGACGAACGCCGTTTGGGAACGGTTATTAAGGGATTAATCGCCGAGCGATCACACGCGCGCGTCCGGCACCTGTGCGATAACACTTCGTCGCGTCTTTAACCCGAACGGTTATTATTGCTCGGGAAAACGTCCCGTCGGAATACGCGCGGGGAACAGATAAAATATTCGTACTTAAGGACGTCGTCGCGTCCCCGTAAATGATCGCCGTCGTCGTCGTCGTCGTCGTGATATATAATAGTTCGCCTTCTCTTTCGGTTTTTAAGCGAACGAACGTACGTAGTAATACGTCGCGAGACGTAAAAAACACGCGTGACAAAGCGAACCGTATCTCTCGTTGAACCACTGCCGAGAAACAACGTACGTAAATGTTCAAAGACTACGGCGTTGTTTCGCGAACGATTAGAACGAGACGAATGTAATTCGTTTGCGACAAATTAAATAGCGAAACACGTAAACTACTCGTAACTTCGTAATACGACAGCTAAAATGGTCGCGCCGTTCGGCGGCGCGTTTCGAGAACATTTCGAAAAACCTTCGGCCGTCGGTATTTTTACCGCACGCACGGCGTGTCCGCGCAATAGCGAAATCAATACGTTGCCTAGCGCGCGCGTGGTCCGAGTATTGTGTACGACGGTGTACGTGTCCGTTACGAATCGAGGACACGGTGGTTACCACAATCGGTTAAGCAGTGTACTTTTGCCGGTATCGGTTAGGTACTCGTAACGTCACTATTTTTCAACGTTCTAACTAAACGCGTTTGCTTAAAGTTGACGTGGTACCGAGGTATCGAAATTCGATTAAATCGACGACCGCGGTATACGTCGAAAGCGGCACGGACCGCCAGCGCGATCGCGTGCGTAATCGAATTTAAAAACGTACGCGCGCGACGGCCCGAGGTCGTATTTAATTACCGGCGTTCGAAAAACTTTCGCGACGTACGAGGTGACGTTAACGAATCGATAATAGTTCTCAACTTGGCCCCCCGTCGCGTATTATAACGTAACGGCGAGAAACCGCGAAGGAGAGACGACACTTTTACCGACCGGCGTGAAATTAATCGTTACGATAATCGCCGTTATATATATATATACATGTCGTCACGTGGATACGCCCGGTTTAGATACGGGAATTCAGCCCGTTCTCTGGAGGGTCGTCCCTTCGACGGCTCCACCAGTTTTCTAAACGATTCTGAAACACTTCGGAATACGCGTTCGCCCTTAAAAATATTCTAAGCTACCAACGTACACTCGACCGGATATTTTTTGTAAATCATTCACGCCCGGCCGCTTCCGAAGACATTTCGGTATTGGTTTAACGACTACAATAGCGAAAACGCGACGGGACGAAATCGACGACGGGTCGGTTGTTTTTTCAAATTCGTCGTCGATATACGGCCATTGTTTTCGTTTTCGTGGCCGAACGACTCGACGTTGAACAGTTTTTCGATCGGTCCATTGATGCACAGTAGTTCACGATTTTACGAAAACTCTTTTCAAACGCCGGCGAATGAATACAAATATTTTAGTGTTTCCGTACGTTCGTTTCGAACGGGCGAAAAAGCGAATACGAAAGGCGTCGTTCGCTATTCCGGTTCGAATACGTACGTATTCGGCGCCCGGAAACAATCACGTGACGCGGCGAATATGTTCGTAAAACTGTACGAACGAAATATTTTCGGTTTCAACCCGTCGGACGGGTTGATAACGCTAAAGACAATAATAATTACGCGTCTCGGCCATAACGAAACCGCGAACCGTTTACGGCCAGTTTCGTGGTAACGCGTGATTTCTCGAAACGTAAGTGCGACATTGGAACGGCCCGAAACGAACGCGACTCCGGGAACAATTTCTGGGCGGGCTGGGCCGAACGAATATAGTCGGCGACCCCGAGGGGTCCCTAACCTTGTCCGAAATATCGCCCTCGAGCTTACCGGACAGTGGGTGTATTGTCGAAACCGTGTGACAAAAAAAAAAAGGGTCTCTAACCTAACCGTGT
This sequence comes from Geopemphigus sp. TES_GeoC_2020, assembly GCA_025469175.1. Lineage (NCBI taxonomy): Eukaryota > Metazoa > Arthropoda > Insecta > Hemiptera > Aphididae > Geopemphigus > Geopemphigus sp. TES_GeoC_2020. The sequence continues at coordinate 3,627 of JAIPRN010000308.1, read as the reverse complement.
AAACCGTCGTTACAATGGCGTACTTACTTGTCCCGGTCGTCGTCGACCACCGGCCGTGGCTGCTGCGGCTGCGGCTGTTCGTCACACACTTCGGTCGGGCTTTTGGTGTACGTGTCCTGTCTGACCAACACTTTCCGGTTCGGTTCGGGCGTGGCGGACTTCAACCGCGGTATCTTGGACGTGACCGGCTGCTGCGTGACGGGCTCCTTTTGCCCGGCGGCCGTGTAATGATGGAACGAATTGCTCCGTCTGCCCACCGTGGCGACCACCGGCCGGACGGTTATGTCCTTCGGGCCGCCGTCCGTCTGCGTGCTCCGATCGCGGCGGCCGACCGACTTGTCCGGCTGTGGGTCCGTCTGGACGGCGCGCGTCACGGACGGAGGCGTCGCGACCCGTTTACCGTCGGCCGCCGTGTCCGGCAAATCGGCCGAGCAACCGACGTGCTTGACCGTCGGTTTGGCCGTCGCGCACGCGTCGTACGCCCGCGGTTTGGCCGTCACGCCGACCGCGCACGTCCTGACCGTTGCCGGTCGCGCCGATTGCGTGCTCGCCTCGGCCGTGGCGGCGGTCGACGCCGCCACGGTAACGGTCGGTCCCATCGCGTCCGTCTGAGTGTACGCCGGCACGGCCGTAGCCGGACGACCGCGACACCACCCGCAGCCGCCGTCCGCGGCCGACACCGAGATTGGGTGCGTCATGGTGGCCATCGTCGCCGTCCCTGCCGCAGGGGTCGTCACTCCGACGTCCCGGCACATGGGCACGCAATTGACGCCCATCTCTTTGGTCGCCAAACACCGATGACGGTCACCTGAACGCAACCACGGAGAAACGATTATATTTTATCGGGAAAATGTTCGTGACGGGACACGTTCAACTTCGGCGATTATTATACGCGCGGAACATACGAATAGTATTTTTAAACAAATACTAAATTTCGGATAACACGCAGACAGAGTGAAGATCTTAAAACTAAAAATTGACGATCGCGTAATAAAATTAAACGAGAAATTCGGCCGAATTTTTTATTTATTATTAAATACGCTACTTGTGCGGCGGAGGAAACTAAAATAGTTACAGAATTCAAAGGAGCCGCTAGGGTAGGGGGGGCACACAATTGCGAATGCAATTTAGTCCCGAGGTAGAAGTAAATTTAACGGGTAAAATTACAAATTTCAAAAGAATTTACGTACTGGAAAAAGGGGGCGTATACGTAAAGCCGACGAGTAGTTATATTTTTGTCGCTTTATAAATGAAAACGGTTCGTCGGTCCTGTGGCCCGTCGCGTGGCTTCTAACCGAACATCGCCGATATTCGTCGTCGATTCACTCGTCCGTCCCTATCAAGTCCCGTTATCGATTATCGCGACCGTCGCGATTTTTTCTTGTCGACAATTGGCGTATTCAGCACCGGACCCCGCTGGTCCCTGTAACCCGCGGGTTTGGGTCCCGTTGTTTACGTTTTCGTCGTGCCCGTCCCAATAATCCGATATTTCGGCTCGGTGTGTACACGGGAAGCCCACGTAGGCCGGTGAATTTAGCGCGTCCCTCACGGTTGTACAACGCGTCCGAAGAACGGTACGCCGGTCGGCGCGCGGTAAACCGGTGACCGAAGTTCGTGGTCGTACCCGAGCAATTTTTGGCGGTTTTTGTGTCGGCGCGTCGACGGTCGCGGAAAAATGTATTCCGGAATAATTGGTTCGAAAGAGCCGCGCGGACTGAATCGCCGAAATATTTCAACGGTCGTCCTCTCGAGGTCGTTTCGTGACGTATACGCGGCGACGAAAAGTCGTCTTTTTCGTAAAAGAAGAAAAAAAAAATGGAAAAACCGCGCGTGTTTGAAACCGAATTTACGTAAACTACTTTAAGCGGCGTCGACCGTTGGATAATGAAATAATAATCGTCGACGAATACGGAGCAAGACGAATAAATGAATACATTTTCTAACTATACACGAATCGCGCGAATTATTTACGTCGTTCTGTAAAAAGTTTACGTAATTGTCGGTTTAACGTTTTTTAGTTAAACCGTCTTTCGAAACCGAGCGGCGTTTATACGGCGAATGTTTTATAATAAAGAAGTTTGATCCCCGAATAGCCAAGGCGTACGTTAAATAATACGGAATTAAAACCGATATAATTGGAGTACGCGGTAAATTACGACGAAAGTTTTAATCGAAATCCATAATTCATTTTACGGTTTTGGTTACTTAGTATCGAAAGTTTTACGTCGTCGTAAAATACCAGTCGACGAACTGCGTTCGTCCATTGACGTTTTGGCAACCTGCGACCCGTGCGTAATTAATCGTTTGCGAAACTTTAAAAAAAAAATAAGGGACCCATTATTAATGACTTTCGGCGCTTTTAACGACAACGTTAAGAGTTAATTACAATAAAACGGTATCCTAAATACGCTTTAAACGACGACGTATTAATAATATATATATATATACATATTTGATCCTAACGTTTTGAACTTAAAAAACGTTTCCGAACGTGTTTCGGCCGCGGAAAATTGCGTTTCAGAATAAACGCCGCTCGCCAGCATTTCCAGTCGTCCGACAAATTGCGCTTCGCGGAATATGTTTCAGCGGGCGGAATGTTTTTCGATTTCGGTAACCCGCCTAGTATCGTACAAACGACCCGTTGTTCGACCGTACGCTTTTTACATTTTACGTAGCCGTATTTGCTATCCGAGCAACGTTCCCGTGATTTCGGCAATCGGACACGAACGATGAATTATTCATGTTTCCCATAAGCCGGTACCACGTACGTACACAGATTCGCGTTATTTATTCGCATAAATAACGGACGCGTACGCGCGGACGACGAACTGACGTTCCGACGTCACGCAGGACGAGGGAACGTTTTCCGAGTACGCCAGAGCCCGGACACGACGAAACTGGCGGCCAAGTCTACAAGCGTGACGCGAAAAAAAACGTGACGACGAGTGCGCGGCGAGTAAGCGATTACAAAACGGTTTTCGCGAACGAAATATACGGCCGCCGTGACTGTTTCGGATAATTCTTCGTTCTATTATATTCCATTAGACGCGTGTGTACGATATGCTTACCATATCTATCGTATACGTTAATAGACCGCTAGTTCAAAACGGTTTTTTGTTTCCGGAAATCGCCGTCGCTTTCGAAATAATAATCGAAATCTAGAGAAACCGAAATAAAGCGCTCGGGACCGAACCGGACCACGTCGTTCGACGAGTTCGCTACAGAGAACGGGCGGCACTTCATTTCGAACGGAATGGGCGACGTGGACGAAATCGTTTAAACCGTCCGTATAGTTCGCGTGTAGTCGCGGACGTTTGACGATTTATCCAGCGTGTACACGCGTGCACGATTTCGTTGGTCGCAAAACGATATTTTTACATTCAAAAACGTAACGTCGCCGCGCGTAGATCGAAAAAACCTATTCGTTAATTCACGAAACGCGCCAACGTTTCGGGTACGCGCTAATTGTATTTCGCGTAAACATTTAAGGAGCTACGACCCGCGGTTGTTGTCGAGGCGGTAATTTTCGCCAACAAACAAAAGCGAACGAATCACGACTGGTAACGTGGCGTTTTTCGTGAAAAAAAAAACCGAATACGCGTATACGGGAGCGTCCCGGGGGGGGGG